>JASTWF010000950.1:43220-151264 GCA_030390025.1 Squalus acanthias
CCAGAGCCCGGCTCCCCTCCCCCACTGCCCGGCCCCCCTCCCCCAGAGCGCGGCCCCCCTCCCCCAGAGCCCGGCCCCACTCCCCCACTGCCAGGATGCTGCCTGACCCTTTCCTCCGTTCCCCGCTTCATGCCTGCAGTTCAGGATTGTGGGGTGATTAATTTGACATGGCCCTCCCCTTTAATCATTTGAAACCGATATTGAAAAGTGGCCCTGATGGCGAGACTGCCTCTTACATTAAAACAATGACCACACTCCAAAAGTTAGCTGTAAAGCTCTTTGGGACGTCCTGAGGTCGAGGTAGGTGCTGTAGAAATGCAAGTCTTTCTTTTATCTTTCGACTGATTTTCGGGGTAAGTGAAGCGCTGGATGAGCAGTCGGAGGAGGAGCAGTCCCACTCACCCCATTATCCAGTCTGTGAGATAACAGAGCCCGGAACGAAAAATTGAACTGGTTAATAATTGTCATTTTATCTGCCGTTTGTGGAGTGCAGGAGATGAGGAGTGTGCCAAATATTTGCTAATTTCATGCTCGGAAAGCCTTGGTGATTAGCTCCCTAACGAGGGGGGGAGCGTTCATGGCGAGCAGCGGGGTTGATTATTATTAACGCATTCAAAGACATGCCTGCCAGACTCACACAGGATTTAAGCAGCAGAAAGCTCACCGACAATAGACAAGGATCGTGGGCTGAGAGGGAAAGATCCCCACTCTAGGACTCCGTGGGTAGCAGGCTCGCGTCTCAGGCAGAAGGTTATGGGTTCAACTCCCATTGCAGTACTGAGGGAGTGCCGCACTGTCGGAGGAGCAGTACTGAGGGAGCGCTGCACTGTCGGAGGGGCAGTACTGAGGGAGCGCTGCACTGTCGGAGGGGCAGTACTGAGGGAGCGCTGCACTGTCGGAGGGGCAGTACTGAGGGAGCGCTGCACTGTCGGAGGGGCAGTACTGAGGGAGCGCCGCACTGTCGGAGGGGGCAGTACTGAGGGAGCGCCACACTGTCGGAGGGGCAGTACTGAGGGAGAGCTGCACTGTCGGAGGGGCAGTACTGAGGGAGCGCTGCACTGTCGGAGGGGCAGTACTGAGGGAGCGCCACACTGTCGGAGGGGCAGTACTGAGGGAGCGCTGCACTGTCAGAGGAGCAGTACTGAGGGAGCGCCGCACTGTCGGACGGGCAGTACTGAGGGAGTGCCGCACTGTCGGACGGGCAGTACTGAGGGAGTGCCGCACTGTCGGAGGGGCAGCACTGAGGGAGCGCCGCACTGTCGGAGGGGGCAGTACTGAGGGAGCGCCGCACTGTCGGAGGGGCAGCACTGAGGGAGCGCCGCACTGTCGGAGGGGGCAGTACTGAGGGAGCGCCGCACTGTCGGAGGGGGCAGTACTGAGGGAGTGCCGCACTGTCAGAGGAGCAGTACTGAGGGAGCGCATCACTGTCGAGGGGCAGTACTGAGGGAGCGCTGCATTGTCGGAGGGGCAGTACTGAGGGAGCGCCGCACTGTCGGAGGGGGCAGTACTGAGGGAGCGCCGCACTGTCGGAGGGGGCAGTACTGAGGGAGCGCTGCATTGTCGGAGGGGCAGTACTGAGGGAGCGCTGCACTGTCGGAGGGGCAGTACTGAGGGAGCGCCACACTGTCAGAGGAGCAGTACTGAGGGAGCGCCGCACTGTCGGACGGGCAGTACTGAGGGAGTGCCGCACTGTCGGAGGGGCAGCACTGAGGGAGCGCCGCACTGTGGGCGGGGCAGTACTGAGTGTGCGCTGCACTGTCGGACGGGCAGTACTGAGGGAGTGCTGCACTGTCGGAGAGACAGTACTGAGGGAGCGCAGCACTGGCGGAGGGGCAGTACTGAGGGAGCGCAGCACTGTCAGTGGGGCAGTACTGAGAGAGCGCCGCACTGTCGGAGGGGCAGTACTGAGGGAGTGCCACACTGTAGGAGGGGTAGTACTGAGGTAGCGCCGCACTGTCGGAGGGTCAGTACTGAGGGAGCGCTGCATTGTCGGAGGGGCAGTACTGAGGGAGCGCCGCACTGTCGGAGGGGGCAGTACTGAGGGAGCGCCGCACTGTCGGAGGGGGCAGTACTGAGGGAGCGCTGCATTGTCGGAGGGGCAGTACTGAGGGAGCGCTGCACTGTCGGAGGGGCAGTACTGAGGGAGCGCCGCACTGTCAGAGGAGCAGTACTGAGGGAGCGCCGCACTGTCGGACGGGCAGTACTGAGGGAGTGCCGCACTGTCGGAGGGGCAGCACTGAGGGAGCGCCGCACTGTGGGCGGGGCAGTACTGAGTGTGCGCTGCACTGTCGGACGGGCAGTACTGAGGGAGTGCTGCACTGTCGGAGAGACAGTACTGAGGGAGCGCAGCACTGGCGGAGGGGCAGTACTGAGGGAGCGCAGCACTGTCGGAGGGGCAGTACTGAGGGAGTCCCACACTGTAGGAGGAGTAGTACTGAGGTAGCGCCGCACTGTCGGAGGGTCAGTACTGAGGGAGAGCCGCACTGTCGGAGGGGCAGTACTGAGGGAGCGCCGCACTGTCGGAGGGGCACCCTCTACGCTTTCCCATCAATTGGCCTACTCCTGCTCCTGTTTCTTATGTTAGATACAGAGTAAAGCTCCCTCTACACTGTCCAATCAAACACTCCCAGGGCTGCTCCAGCACAGCTTAGATACAGAGTAAAGCTCGCTCTACACTGTCCCATCAAACACTCCCAGGACAGGTACAGCACGGGTTAGATACAGAGTAAAGTTCCCTCTACACTCTCCCATCAAACACTCCCAGGGCAGGTACAGCATGGGTTAGATACAGAGTAAAGCTCCCTCTACTCTGTCCCATCTAACACTCCCAGGGCAGGTACAGCATGGGTTAGATACAGAGTAAAGCTGCCTCTACACTGTCCCATCAAACACTCCCAGGACAGGTACAGCATGGGTTAGATACAAAGTAAAGCTCCCTCTAGAATCTTAGGGGGAGAAATTCAGTATCGCCCCGTTTGGGGCACAATTATCGGCCGGGCGCAAAGATTAGCGCCTGGCGCTAATTATCGCCTCCGACTGCAAACTTGACTTTTATCGCCCCTGGAGGTGATTGGAGCGCTAAATCAGGCGCTACACATCTGTCTTAAGGCGC
Organism: Squalus acanthias; assembly: GCA_030390025.1. Classification (NCBI taxonomy): domain Eukaryota; kingdom Metazoa; phylum Chordata; class Chondrichthyes; order Squaliformes; family Squalidae; genus Squalus; species Squalus acanthias. The sequence goes on from JASTWF010000950.1 coordinate 46,333, forward strand.
AAAGGCCGAGGAGCGAGGCGCTACCTCAGAGCGCTGGCGAAGCTCATGAGATGTCAGTCAGCAATGGAACACAGACACAATGGCCCCGGCCAGTTCTTAAAGGGGAGGGTTGATCTTGCTCTCCATCCACATCCTGCTCATTGCAGCCTTGAATCTCAGCCTGGAGAGACCTGTACATCAAATCTGCTGGAAAGAACAATGGAGAGGCCCAGGGAAAGAGCTCAGAGTGCAGCCCCCACAGTCTCTTCTAAATCGATACAAGGAAGGGCAAATCAAAATGAACCTGCAAAGTGCTGCTCAGTACCCAAAACTCCTTCACACAGCGTTGAATCTCTCCAGAAGTCTCTCTCTCTCTCTCAGAATGCGTGGTTCAAAAATGTCACCAACAAAAAAAGGCAGGAAGCGGTTGCCTTTAAATAGCGCTCCCCCAGCTCCTTCCTGACTGCAAAACGCTCCCCTCAACCTGTCGTTGCTCGCAGCAGGCGGTAAGGCAGGGGGCGCCACTCAATATCCGCTCCGGGGCGCTACTGGGGCGTTGCGCACTCGACTGACATCACGATCTGCCGGCGCAGGAGATCGTGGCGGTACTGTTTAGCACCGCCGCAAAATGTCTAGTTAATTTTGCGAGCGGCGCAAACATCGTCGCGCCCAGGCACCCTCTTAAGGTGCTAACGGGAGGCGCAACCAACTGAATTTTTCCCCCTTAAACTGAAATAAAGCCAATTACATGGGTATGAGGGGAGAGTTGGCTAAGGTAAATTGAAAAAATAAATTAAAAGGTATGGTGGTAGAGAAGCAGTGGCTAGCATTTAAAGAAATATTTCATAATTCTCAACAAAAATGCATTCCATTGAGAAACAAAAACTCCACGGGAAAAGTGATCCAACCGTGGCTAACTAAAGAAGTTAAGGATAGCATTAGATTGAAAGAAGAAGCTTATAATGTTGTGAAGAATAATAGTAACCCTGAGGATTGGGAGAGTTTCAGAAACCAGCAAAGGTTGACCAAATATTGATAAAAAGGGGAAAAAAATAGAATATGAGAGAAAACTAGCAAGAAATATAAAAGCAGATTGTAAGAGCTTCTACAAGTATGTAAAAAGGAAAAGAGTAGCAAAAGTAAGCATTGGACCTTAGAGGCTGAGACAGGAGAAATTATTATGGGGAATAAGGAAATGGTAGAAATGTTAAACAAATATTTTGTATCTGTCTTTACAGTAGAAGACACAAAAAGCATACCAAAAATGGTGGGGAACCAATGGTCTAATGAGGATGAGGAACTTAACATAATTAATGTAAGTAGAGAAAAAGTACTACAGAAACTAATGGGACTAAAAGCCCCTGGACCTGATGGCCTACATCCTAGGGTTCTAAAAGAGGTGGCTGAAGAGATAGTGGATGCCTTTGTTTTTATCTTCCAAAATTCTCTAGATTCTGGAACCGTCCCAGCGGATTGGAAGGTCGCAAATGTAACACCGCTATTCCAGAAAGGAGGGAGAGAAAAAACAGGGAACTACAGGCCAGTTAGCCTGACATCAGTCGTCGGGAAAATGCTGGAATCCATTGTTAAGGAAGTGGTATCAGGGCACTTAGAAAATCATAACATGATTAGGCAGAGTCAACATGTTTTATGAAAGGGAAATTGTGTTTGACAAATTTATTAGAGTTTTTTGAGGATGTAACTAGCAGGGTAGATAAAGGGGAAGCAGTAGATGTAGTATATTTGGATTTCCAAAAGGCATTCGATAAGGTGCCACATAAAAGGTTATTACACAAGATTAGGGCTCATGGGGGTGGGGGTAATATAGTAGCATGGATAGAGGATTGGTTAATGGACAGAAAATAGACAGTAGGGATAAACGGATCTTTTTCAGGTTGGCAGGCTGTAACTAGTGGGGTGCCGCAAGGATCAGTGTTGGGGCCTCAGTTATTTACAATCTATATTAATGACCTAGATGCAGGGACCGGGTGTAATGTATTCAAGTTTGCTGATGATACAAAGATGGGTGGGACAGTAAGTTGTGAGGAGAACACAGAGGGCTCGATTTTGCCAGGCCCGAGGAGGTGGGATTGGAGGCGTGTGAGTTGTTAAAATCGTCAAAAATGGTGGGCGGGCCCAATCCTGCCTCCATCCCGCCTCCGAGCAATTTTCCCAAATGCGTGTTTTCTGACCCCCTTTCCATCCCGCCTCCAAGAGGCGGGATAGGCCCTTAAGGCCCTTAACAACCATTTAATTGCCTTTATAATCCCATTTTGAGAGGCCTTTCCAATTTTTAGACATTTCCCCCATCCTACACGCCTCCTCTGGAACATGCCAGGTAATCTTGGCGGCCTCACAAGTGGATTGCTAACTAACAGCTGCAGCTCCACCATTACAAAGGAGTTTTCACCAATGATCATTTTCAGGTGGCAGAACTTTGTTGTTTCAGATCTGGGGGAACTTTTAGCAGGCATACTCAGTGTTGTGGAAGTTTGGAGCCTGACACCCATCTCCAGTGTGACCTCCTGGGAAACCCCTCTCCCCACCTTGACTGAGCGCTTCCTCAACTCAGGCATATACCAGAAGCATGGTGACCATTTAATTCCTTTCCTCCTGGACATCAGATTCGGACGCAGACCAGCCGCGGCAGCAGCAGAACCATGAACAACAGCACCACCAACAGCAGGAACATCAACAGGAGCTCCAAGCTGCTAGTCACCCACCTGAAGATGCACAGGCCAGAAGGCGCCAGCGCGCGACCACATTGCTGCCCGGGATGCAAGGGACGCACTCATCCTGACCAGATTTGCTTAGCCTGCACAATCAAACACTTTAGTCTCGCTCCTTCTTACCAGAGCATCGACAATGGAGAAGAACTTGCGGAATCCTATCACTCTGACAACCATTCTGGAAATCGCAAGGCGCCCTAAGCCCTCAATGCGAAAGTCCCATTTGCAAAATGACACAGGCCACAACTTCAACAGTTTGCCATCAAAACACTTTATAATACAATCACAATGATGGCTGGTCCAAAAACAAAACAACACAGCACCCAAGTGACTACCCTTGTGACTACTTGTGCTTTATCTTCCTCTTACACATGCTCCTATGTGGTGCTTCCCCTGTGGCTTCAGCAGATGGGGAGGCCCCTTGCTCAATCTCTTGCTGCTCCTGTCCCGATGCCTTTGGCGGGCATCCTCTGGGGTGGCGAACCTGTGCGGGTTCGCCAACAGTCTGCTGCTCCTACGGCTGTGCAGGGGCTGAGACGCCCATCTCAGTTGCGTGAGGACTCTGGTGGGGCTCTGACCGAGGGCTTTGCAGTAGCATGGTCATGTGAGCACTTGGAGAGGAGCCCCCACTTCCTTGTTGTCTGCCACCAACATCCCTCTCATGGGTCAGCCCCACTTCAGAGCTAGCAAGTGGCTGGACAGCACCTTGCTGCACTGCAGGGGGGCCATGAGGACCCGTTTCTGCACTGGAAGTCCTACTCCAGAGGACTTGCCTGAAGGTCTGGTTTGTTTGCACAATAGCTGACCATCGCTCCTCAAGAGATGTCAGTCTATTCTGAACAATGACCATGTTTTCAATACCCTGGCGACTAAGCTCCTCCATGGACGTAGCCATCCTCTCCTCTTCTGTAGCCATCCTCTCCTCTACGGTAGCCAGCCTTACCATGGAGGTTGCCATCCTTTCCGCGGTGATGCGTTCATGCGCCAATGCCTCCACAAAGGCTCTGCTCATGTTCGCGATGGACTCCTCCATTCGCTCCACACTCGCAGTGACCCTGGAGACAAAACCTGCCAGAGACTCCTGCACCTGTTCCTGGAGTTCCAGGACCGCTCTCCTTCTGGATGGACCCGGAGGCACAGGATCGACATGCAGAGTCCTGCGCCCTCCGATGAGGACTCTCCACTGCTGTCCCTGTCTCACCAGCTGCTGATGCTCACTTGTGATCTGTGATACACCAGGTGACAACACTACTCTATCTCGCGAAGGTCCCACCGATGTGTGAGTGTCTGCGCTGGTGCTGGGTGCACTGAATTCTGCTGACGCTGCGCCCTCAGATGTTGCAGCTTCCTCTGAGGAGTCTGGAGGCTCAGGCTGTTCCTCCTGGACAGTGGGGACGGGGGCTTTCGATGGTCCTGTGGGGGAGTAAAGGAAAGAGTTAGAGATGTGAGGTCAAGGTTACATGCACATTGAATATTGCAGATGATCATAAGTCAATCTGTTAGAGCATCAGAATCATTATCAGTGACTCATGCTATGTCAATGAGAGAGATTCCAAACTATTCTATCACCAGCTTGCTGTGATGCGCCCGTCTGTCCGTCCCCCACTTGGGAATCCTCCTCGATCCCGGCAATTTCCAGGGCCGCCTCCTCCCAGGGGGTGAGCTGGGCTACTGAGGGTGGCCTTCCTCCTGTCATGGCTCTTTCCCTCTTATTGTGGGCTCTCTTTTCCTGCAATGAGGGACACAAGTGGAGTTTGAGTGAGTATGAAGGAGTGAGTGTAGAGAATCCATAGCATAGATGCTTAGAAGGAGACAAAGGGCCCTCCCTGTGTGTTGAAAGTTGTTGTTGTCATGGCATCACAGTGATAGGGAGTGTGAGGGCTGCATGATCGAATAGTTAGGTGAATGTGAGCATAGAGAGAGAGGGAATGGGTAAGGGTGCAGGGATGTAAGTGTCATGTGGAGGAAGAGGTTGGCAAAGCAGAGTGCTGGTGAGGAGAGGCGATGGGGATGAGATTGAGGGTGATGGGAAAGTCATACTCACTTTTCCTGTGCGGAGGAGGTCATGAAACCTCTTCCTGTATTGCAGCCAGGTTCTGCGGCTCAGCGAAATGGAGTTGACCTCCTGGGTCACTTGCAGCTTTTGTCTGCTCGGGTGTTTTTTTTCTCCCTGAGGAAGGGAACAACACCTCCTTATTACAGCTGGCTCCGTGCACCAGAGCTTGGAGGGAGGAGCACACTTTTGCTTGATTGTTGACAATTTCCACAATTCAACTCCTTCATACAATTTGCAGAGCCTTTGCAGTCTCCAGAAGAATGAAGGCTGCTTGCAGGCCTTAAATCCAACAGCATTGATGACGTCATCGGAGGCGACTTTCTGTATGAAAAGACTCATTAGGGCCAGTGGTTCCCACACGCAGGAAATCAATTGCCCAATTAGGGGAAAATCCCACTTTTTCAGCACTTCACTTAGGAGTCGGGGTCCTGACACGATTTCCACCTGACACGCCCCAGCCCGCCCACACTGACAAAATCCAGCCCAGAGAGTCTGCAAAGAGATATAGATAGACTAAGTGAGTGGGCAGTAAGGTGGCAGATGGAGTATAATGTAGGGAAATGTGAGGTTATTCACTTTGGTAGGAAGAATAGAAAAACAGAATCTTTTTTAAATGGTGAGAAACTTTCAAATGTTGGTGCTCAGAGAGATTTGGTTGTCCTCGTGCAAGAAACACAGAAAGCTAGCATGCAGGTACAGCAAGCAATAAGGAAGGCAAATGGCATGTTGGCCTTTATTGCAAGTGGGTTGGAGTATAAGAGTAAGGAAGTCTTGCTACAACTGTACAGGGCCTTGGTGAGACCACACCTGGAGTACTGTGCACAGATTTGGTCTCCTTATCTAAGGAAGGATATACTTGCCTTGGAGGCGGTGCAACGAAGGTTCACTAGATTGATTCCTGGGATGAGAGGGCTGTCCTATGATGAGAGATTGTGTAGAATGGGCCTATACTCTCTGGAGTTTAGAAGAATGAGAGGTGATCTCATTGAAACATACAAGATTCTGAAGGGGATTGACAGGGTAGATGCTGAGAGGTTGTTTCCCCTGGCTGGAGTGTCTAGAACTAGGGGGCATAGTCTCAGGATAAGGGGTCGGCCATTTAAGACTGAGATGAGGAGGAATTTCTTCACTCAGAGGGTTGTGAATCTTTGGAATTCTCTGCCCCAGAGGGCTGTGGATGCTGAGTCTTTGAGTATATTCATGGCTGAGATAGATAGATTTTTGGGGGGGAAAATTGAGTTGGTTGCGCCTCCCGTTAGCACCTTAAGAGGGCGCTAATGGGGCGCAAAGCAACTAGCGTCCGGGCGCGGCGATGTTTGCGCCGCTTGCGAAATTAACTAGACATTTTGCGGCGGTGCTAAACACTACCGCCACGATCTCCTGCGCCGGCAGATCGTGACGTCAGTCGAGTGCGCAACGCCCCAGTAGCGCCCCGGAGCGGATATTGAGTGGCGCCCCCTGCCTTACCGCCTGCCGCGAGCAACGACAGGTTGAGGGGAGCGTTTTGCAGTCGGGAAGGGACTGGGGGAGCGCTATTTAAAGGCGACCGCCTTCTGCCTTTTTTTGTTGGTGACACTTTTGAACCACGCATTCTGAGAGAGAGAGAGAGACTTCTGGAGAGATTTAATGCTGTGTGAAGGAGTTTTGGGTACTGAGCAGCACTTTGCAGGTTCATTTTGATTTGCCCTTCCTTGTATCGATTTAGAAGAGACTGTGGGGGCTGCACTCTGAGCTCTTTCCCTGGGCCTCTCCATTGTTCTTTCCAGCAGATTTGATGTACAGGTCTCTCCAGGTCGAGATTCAAGGCTGCAATGAGCAGGATGTGGATGGAGAGCAAGATCGACCCTCCCCTTTAAGAACTGGCCAGCGCCATTTTGTCTGTGTTCCATTGCTGACATACATCACATGAGCTTCGCCAGCGCTCTGAGTTAGCACCTCGCTCCTCGGCCTTTGCGCCTTAAGACAGATGTGTAGCGCCTGATTTAGCGCTCCAATCACCTCCAGGGGCGATAAAAGTCAAGTTTGCAGTCGGAGGCGATAATTAATGCCAGGCGCTAATCTTTGCACCTGGCCGATAATTGCGTCCCAAATGGAGCGATGCTGAATTTCTTCCCCTTGGACTCTAGGGGAATCAAGGGATATGGAGCTCGGGCGGGAAAGTGGAGTTGAGGTCGATGATCAGCCATGATCTTATTGAATGGCGGAGCAGGCTCGAGGGGCCGCATGGCCTATTCCTGCTCCTATTTCTTATGTTCTTACTCTGTCCCATCTAACACTCCCAGGGCAGGTACAGCACGGGTTAGATACAGAGTAAAGCTCCCTCTACAGTGTCCCGTCAAACACTCCCAGGGAAGGTACAGCACGGGTGAGATACAGAGTAAAGCTCCCTCTACACTGTCCCCATCAGCGTTACTCCTGTTCCAGCCCTTGGGTGTGTTTGTTGCTGACACTGGGACTAACATCCATGAAATTGATGAGCAGAAATTGTGCGAAATAAATGTATAATTCTCTTTAAAAGTGGTTACCCTGTTAACCCCTGCAGTCGGGTTGACCCTGACAACTGAGCTGCTATTTGCTCGATACTTCCTCTTAATTTTGCAAAGTAATGGTTAAGGGGTGTTACTTAATATCTGCAGCACAGAAAAAAAAGTTTTTAAAAAAATCAACAAAGCCCGAGGCTGTGGTCACTTTATATAAGACGGGAGGAGGATAATGGAACAAGCTTCTCTCGTAGTTTGTTATTTTTGTAGAAAGAGCTTAACCGCTAACAGTGACCACTTCTGCTCTGTGGCCAAGAGCTGGACCCGAGTCAGCGGGACCCAAGCAACTATCTCTCGTCAACAGCGGGCCCACGTGACCAGCGCTCTGCGGCTCACCCAGGTGCAGCAGATCAGACTCGGTGACCCCTTGCTCTGTTGGGACGAAGCTCGCTCTCCTAACGTCAGCCGTGGCTCAGTGGGCAGCAGTCCCACCTCTGAGTCAGAAGGTCGCGTGATCAGAGTCCCACTCCAGAGTCTGGGGCATAAAAATCTAGGCTGACACAGTAAAGAAAGAACTCCAGCGCATTTCACCACCTCAGGACATCCCAAAGCACTTTACAGCCAATGAAGTACTTTTGAAGTGTAGTCACTGTTGTAATGTAGGAAACACGGCAGCCAATTTGTGCACAGCAAGCTCCCACAAACAGCAATGTGGTAATGCCCAGATAATCTGTTTTAGTGATGTTGATTGAGGGATAAATATTGGCCCAGGACACCGGGGAGAACTCCCCTGCTCTTCTTCGAAATATTGTCATGGGATCTTTTATGTCCACTTGAGAGAGCAGACGGGGCTTCGGTTTAACATCTCATCTGAAAGGCGGCACCTCCAACAGTGCAGCACTCCCTCAATACTGTCCCTCCAACAGTGCAGCACTCCCTCAGTACTGCCCCTCCGACAGTGCGGCGCTCCCTCAGTACTGCCCATCCAACAGTGCGGCGCTCCCTCAGTACTGCCCCTCCGACAGTGCGGGGCTCCCTCAGTACTGCCCCTCCGACAGTGCGGTGCTCCCTCAGTACTGCCCCTCCGACAGTGCGGCGCTCCCTCAGTACTGCCACTCCGACAGTGCGGCGCTCCCTCAGTACTGCCCCTCCGACAGTGCGGCGCTCCCTCAGTACTGCCCCTCCGACAGTGCGGGGCTCCCTCAGTACTGCCCCTCCGACAGTGCGGTGCTCCCTCAGTACTGCCCCTCCGACAGTGCGGGGCTCCCTCAGTACTGCCCCTCCGACAGTGCGGCGCTCCCTCAGTACTGCCCCTCCGACAGTGCATGGCTCCCTCAGTACTGCACTGGGAGTGTCAGCCTTGATTTTGTGCTCAAATCTCTGGATTTTGGACTTGAACCTACGACCCACTGAGCCAGGGCTGACATTATAAACACTCGCCACTCTGTGTGTCATGACCTCCTGCCCCTGCTTTATTCTGTAACTGTAACTATAGCAGATGTGTGAATCTCTTTCTGTGGGCTAAAGATACAGCTCGACTGATAGTCACTGATTTTAATTGGTAATGGCTGCAGCGATAGAAATGGCACAATTTCCTGAACGATTAAGGGGATCCTTTTGTTTGCTTTGTAGGGTTTCAGCACAGGCATGATGGGCCGAATGGCCTCCTTCTGTAATAAAAACAGAGAATGTTGGAAACACTCAGCAGGTCAGGCAGCATCTGTGGAGAGAGAAACAGAGTTAACGTTTCAGGCTGATGACCTTTCATCAGAACTAGAAAAAGCTGGAGGTGGAACAGGTTTTTAAGCAAGTGTAGGGGCAGGGAAAGGGGGGAGGGGGGGAACGAATAAAAGGGAAGGTCTGTGATAGGCTGGAAGGCAGGAGAGATTAAGAACAAAAGGGATGATGGTGCAAAGCAAAAGGAGATGGTAATGGGACAAGTTAAGAAACAAAAGATGGCTCTAGATGAAGTGTAAATGGCAATGGCAGAATGATCGACAGCTGCCATGTGAGAGAGAAAAAAAATGAAGAAAAGATAGGGGCCGAGGTTATGGTCTCAAATTGTTGAACTCGATGTTGAGTCCAGAAGGCTATAAAGTGCCTAATTGAAAGATGAGGTGCTGTTCCTCGAGCTTACTTTGAGCTTCACTGGAACAGTGTAAGAGGCCGAGGACGGAGAGATCAGAGTGGGAGTGGAGCGGAGAATTAAAGTGACAGGCTCGGGGTCCCCCTTACGGACTGAACGGAGGTGTTTCCGCAAAGCGGTCACCCAATCTGCGTTTGGCCGCCACAATGTAGAGGAGACCGCATTGTGAGCTGCGAATACAGTATACTAAATTACAAGAAGTACAAGTAAATCGCTGTTTCACCTGGAAGGAGTGTTTGGGGCCCTGGACAGTGGGCAGGGAGGAGGTAAAAGGGCAGGTGTTGCATCTCCTGTGCTTGCACGTGAAGGTGCCGGGCGAAGGGGAAGGGGTGTTGGGGGTGATAGAGGAGTGGACCAGGATGTCGCGGAGGAAGCGGTCCCTTCGGAATGCTGAAATGGGAGGTGAGGGAAAGATGTGTTTGGTGGTGGGATCACACTGGAGGTGGCGGAAATGGCGGAGGATGATCCGTTGAATGTGAAGGCTGGTGGGGTGAAAGGTGAGGACAAGGGGAACTCTATCGTGGTTTCAGGAGGGAGTGGAAGGGGTGAGAGCAGAAGTGCGGGAAATAGTACGGACATGGTCAAGGGCTGTGTCAACCCGGGTTCAGCATTCCAAAGGGACCGCTCCCTCTCCAAAGGGACCGCTCCCTCCGTGACACCCTGGTCCACTCCTCTCACCCCCAACACCCCTTCCCCTTCCCCCGGCACCTTCCCGTGCAAGCGCAGGAAATACAACACCTGCCCTTTTACCTCCTCCCTTCCCACCGTCCAGGACCCCAAACACTCCTTCCAGGTGAAACAGTACTGCACTGAAGTGTCAGCCTAGATTTTTGTGCTCAAGTCTCTGGAGTGGGGCTTTGAGCCCACGACCTTTTACCTCAGAGGCGAGAGTGCTACCCACTGAGCCACGGCTGACATGGTTTAGATCGAGCTCTTTTGAAATTCGCACAAATTACTCATTTTGAGAAAAAATAAAATAAAAATCAGGTATCAGTAAAAGTGACCATTAAGCTGTTGTGCTAAAAACCCATCCGGTTCAGTAATGTCCTTTCGGGAAGGCAATGCACCGGCCTGACCTAGTCTGGTCTGCACGCGACTCCAGACCCACACAAACCTGGTTGACTCTTAACTGCTCTCCGAAGTGGCCTAGCGAGACACTCAGTTACATTAAGTCTCTGGAGTGGGGCTTGAACCCACGACCCCCTGACTCATGGGCGAGCGTGCTGCCCACTGAGCCCCGGCCTCCTGAGTCTGGGGGGTGGGGCGCCCGCCCACTGCAGCAGATGCACTATTCCGTTAAACGGATGTTCCAGAGTCCGTGCTGACAAACACATGGGCTCCTTATCTCCCATCGTCCCTGCATGCAGGTAGAGATAGCACACCACAGATATAATTATATCCTAGGCTGCGGGCAGCTCACTGCGAGAAGCTCCAGGCTGCATCATCCACTTCCTGTTGGCAGAAAGAAGAGAATCCCAGATAAAAGAATTCTTTATGAAAAGTGAAAACAAACAAAATCACGTTATTGTTAAAGTGCAGGCAGTTCCCTCAATGGAGCATTTGTTAAATCTGGTTCCCAGAGCACCGCCCGGTGTGGGACTGAGCCCCTGGGGAGCACCGCCCGGTGTGGGACTGAGCCCCGGGGAGCACCGCCCGGTGTGGGACTGAGCCCCGGGGAGCACCGCCCGGTGTGGGACTGAGCCCCAGAGAGCACCGCCCGGTGTGGGACTGAGCCCCGGGGAGCGGGAGAGCACCGCCCGGTGTGGGACTGAGCCCCGGGGAGCACCGCCCGGTGTGGGACTGAGCCCCACAGCATGGCCCGTGTCACTGTGCCGAATGTGGGGAGCTCGGTCAGGACATTCTGTTTGGGGCCCTGCAGCTCACCTGGAGATGAGCCTTGAAATTACAGAGGAGTCCTCACCGTCCACAGATTAAACCTGGCCTTGGGGAGAATGGGTCGGAGAGTCAGTTACATTTATCCCCTATCTCAGCCTCGCACTCCTGCTGGCCGAGGCACAGCCTCAGATCTCGATGCCTCCAGATAGACACCCAGCACACACAGCTGTAACAGCTGGGCTACCTGTTCCGGACAAGGTTACCAGCACTCCTACAACAACAATAACAACAGATAATTATAGGTATATAGCACCTTTAACGTAATAAATCCTCCCAAGGCACTTCACAGGAGCGTTATCATAAAAGAACATAATTTGACAACGAGCCACATATGGAGATATTAGGGCAGGTGACCAAAAGCTTGGTCAAAGAGGCAGGTTTTAATGAGCATCTTAAAGGAGGAGAGAGAGGTAGCGAGGCGGAGAGGTTTGGGAGGGAATTCCAGAGCTTAGGACCCAGGCAGCTGAAGGCACGGCCACCGATGGTGGAGCGAAGGAAATCGGGGAATGGGCAAGAGGCCAGAATAGGAGGAGCGCAGAGATCTCGGGTGGAGGAGATTACAGAGATCGGGAGGGGCGAGGCCATGAGGGATTTGAAAACAAGGATGAGAATTTTGAAATCGAGGCGTTGCTTAACCGGGAGCCAATGTAGGTCAGCGCGCACAGGGAGTGATGGGTGAACGGGACTTGGTGCGAGTTAGGACACGGGCAGCATGAGTTTTGGATGACCTGAAGTTTACGTAGGGTAGAACGTGGGAGGCCGGCCAGGAGTGTGTTGAAATAGTCAAGTCTCAAGGTAACAAAGGCCTGGGTGAGGGTTAACGCTTTAATATACTTAAATACTTCAAAGGAAATGTCTTTTCATGAAATAAGCCCCAGAATTCTAGTTCTGGTGGAGGAGGGATGTCCACCTCGCCCTCCTCGTCCTCTCTCCTGCAGCAGCTGGTGCTGCTCTGCCTGGCCTCGCTCCTCCTCCCATTCCCTGTCCAGACCAAGGGGGCCCCCGAGCACGATGCCCATGACCAAGCCCTCCCTTTCTCCTGGTGACTCCTATAAGGTGTCCAGGAAGGTGGAGCAGCTCTGCACTCACTCTTTTTAGGTGAAGTTCTCAGAGAATTTTCAGAATAAATGTTGCTTGAGTGTTGGTGAAGTCTTGACAAAGTGTCCCACAAAGTCTCCTGATGTGTTTCAGAGTTCCTCTTCACAGCTCCAGCAGCAAGTGAACAGTAAAAGGTGATGTACCTTTAAGTAGCGCTCGAAATCCTCAGCAATTACTTGTTTACTCCTGTTCAGCTGGTCGCTGTTAGGAGAGGTCGTTAAATGAAGCGTTATCCACCAAAATGGCGTGCAGCCTCTTTAAAGAGCGCTAGCAGGCAATTTAATTGTCAATCAGCCCCTCAACATTCCTCCGGGCGGCTGTTCCTTGCACTGGCTTCAACTCCTTTACCAAGATGGCGTCTTGCACTAAACGCAGGCTAAACCAGCATTGCAGCTTAAGATCCCATCTCGGCCACTTCTTTACCTCTTTAGCACCTAAAGTATTTGGCTAAAGTTGTCCCTCAAGCTCTGTGAGCACTCATGACCCTTTGAGGGGGTCACATCTCACCTGAAAAATTCTACTAAATGCACGCTCGATCGTGACAAGGCCTGCGTACTATAAAAGAGGCACAGAGCGATCAGGGTTGGCCAATCGGCATTGCGCGGTGTCTTTTCATGCAATCAGCTCCGGAGCCCCTGACTGTGTTGGAGCCCCAGTCCCAGCTCTAACACTGCTCCTGGGTGAGAGCTGGCCCCCTCTCGCTCTCTGTCCCGCAAGGTAAGGGTTGGGAATGAAACCAGTCCGTCCGTTCTGTACCGGAAACCAGTCCTCAGCGCAAAGACTGGGCTGAAGGTTGGCAGTGTTTGAACTTTCAAAAGTCAGGCACACAGGCGTGTGGAGCAGTTCCTCTCTGAGAATGATACAGCAGGCACTAACAGGAGCAAACTCAATCCTCGTTAACCCCTTGTGTCTGGCTCGCGGACACACGCCCTCTCTTGTATCCGTTTAAAAACCATTGGCTTAACCCTTTAAGACTGCCTGGATCAGCGAGACATCAGTGGCGATGGAATTGGCTAATTGAGAACTTCAAATCCTCTCCTCCCTCGCTCCTGCTGTAATGAAGTGAAGCAGCCGATGGGAATCTCTCCTATCTGGGCCCGCTGTTTCCTACAGTAACGGTTATTCTAGGTTTGAAGACCACAAGGTGGGGTCGATTTTAACCATCACCGGCTGGGCGGTAATCTAGCGGATCCCTCGCTCTTTATAGAACCCACCTGCTCCTCTGTTGATTGGACAGAATGAGAATCGAGCGGGGTTTATAACGGGCGAGGGATTCGCTCTGCCGGTGCATTGCAACAACACCCTCCCTTTACAGTGACTTGGGGTGGTTGTACAATGGATCAGAGAGCGCTATTGAACAAGGCCTCGCTGGTGTGGTGTGAATTTACTGCCCGGTGATTGTGGCGGTGCCTTTGCTTCACCCCGAGTCCGCGGCGAAACTTTACCGAGGGGGGAAAGAGCTGAGCAGGCATCAGTGAGCGAGGCGAGAGGTCGCTGAGCGGGGAAGATGAATCGAAACCCTTAACAGGCCGCGAGCAGGAAGCTGGACAAGATACAGGAATCTAAAACCGAGCGACAAGTCCTAACTGTCAACAGAAAAAGCGGAAGAGGGAAAACAGTGCTTAAAATAAACATAAAAAGGTTTGATCCTGGGCCGAGGCATAGCGGGACATTCGAGTGTTAGAGCGAGAGATGGTTCCTGAGAGGATCGAGGAGGTGGCTACAGTGACACCGTACGCACAGCACCCCGTGCTCTGAAACAATCGGCAGCCACGTTTCCAACATTGCTACAGAGACTACACCTCAGAATAACTTCATTGATTGGAAACGTCCTGAGGCTGTGGAAGATGTTGATCAATAGCACTATCTAGCAACAAAGCCATTATCTTGCTTCCAAACATGCTTTTGGATGTCAGCCTGGCTCAGTGGGTAGCACTCTCGCCTCTCAGTCAAAGAGTTGAGCATTCGAGTCTCACGCCAGAGATAGAATGATACAGCACGGAGTGAGGCCATTCGGCCCATCGTGCCTGTGCCGGCTCTTTGAAAGAGCTCTCCAATTAGTCCCTCTCCCCCGCTCTTTCCCCACAGCCCTTGTACATTTTTCCCCTTCAAGTATTTATCCAATTCCCTTTTGAAAGTTACTATTGAATCTGCTTCCACCGTCCTTTCAGGCAGCGCGTTCCAGATCACAACAACTCGCTGTGTAAAATAATTTCTCCTCATCTCCCCTCTGGTTCTTCTGCCAATCACCTTAAATCTGTGTCCTCTGGTTCTCAACCCTTCTGCCAATGGGAACAGTTTCTCTCTACCTACTCTGTCCAGACCCCTCATGATTTTGAACACCTCAACCTTCTCTGCTATAAGGAGAATAATCCCAGGTTGACGCCCTCAGTGCAGTACTGAGGGAGCTCCACACTGTCAGAGGTGCCGTCTTTCAGATAAGATGTTAAACTGAGGCCCTGACTGCTCTCAGGTGGATGTAAAAGATCCCATGGCACTATTTCGAAGAAAAGCAGGGGAGTTCTCCCTGGTGTCCTGGACAAAATTTATCCCTCAATCAACATCACTAAAACAGATTCTCTGGTCATTATCACAGTGCTGTTTGTGGGAGCTTGCTGTGTGCAAATTGGCTGCCGCGTTTCCTACATTACAACAGTGACCACACTTCAAAAAGTACTTCATTGGCTGTAAAATGCTTTGGGAAATCCTGAGGCCGTGGAAGGCGCTGTAGAAATGCGAGTCTTTCTTTACTGTGCTGCATCGGAATTACAGGAAAATTGAGCACTATGCAAAACATAAACATCGAGCAGAATAATTTAGTGAGGAGAGTGTCTGCACTGCCAGTGTAGTCGATTGATTTAACAGTAACACTGAACCTTGAATCAGTGGGATGAGCAGTTCTTAGTTTGGGTGCAGGCTGCACGGGCCCTGTGGCGAGTTGCTGGAATGTTCGAGGATCCTCATTATAAAGCTTACAATCTCAACTTCGCACTAACTCAATGCCAGGTCACAAACAGCCTAACTCACAAATTTAATCTGTCAAAAATGCAAAAGTTCAGAGTGTAAAAGATTTTAGGTAAAGATTTCCGTCGGTTTAGAGCAGATAACAGTGGGACAATGAGATGGAACTCAGATCTATACAACTCCCGAAAATTCCCTGAGAGTCTGCAGGAAAGGCCCAGGCTCCAGCCCCGGCCTGTGCTGAGTGAGCTGATCTCACCGGGTGTGGTACTGGGCCACACAGAGCAGGAAAGGCCCAGGCTCCAGCCCCGGCCTGTGCTGAGTGAGCTGGTCATAGCTGGGCCACAGGAGGGTAGTTGTACTTGGCCTCAGTGCCGAAACGTTAGGAAGAGAACAAGGTATTCAGTGACCCGCTGAGCAATGCATGTGTGCGTGGCCATTGGGTGAGGGCGAGATTGGGCTCAGCTGTGATTGGGTGACGGGCTCAGTGCCAGGTTGTGATTGGACGATGGGCTCAGAACGAGGCTGTGATTGGGCGATGGGCTCAGTGCCAAGCCGCGATTGGGCGATGGGCTCAGTACGAGGCTGTGATTGGGCGGCGGGCTCAGTACAAGGCTGTGATTGGGCGATGGCCTCAGTGCCAGGCTGTGATTGGGCGATGGGCTCAGTACAAGGCTGTGATTGGGCGATGGGCTCAGTGCCAAGCTGTGATTGGGCGATGGGCTCAGTACGAGGCTGTGATTGGGCAACGGGCTCAGTACGAGGCTGTGATTGGGCGATGGCCTCAGTGCCAGGCTGTGATTGGGCGATGGGCTCAGTACGAGGCTGTGATTGGGCGACGGGCTCAGTGCGAGGCTGTGATTGGGCGATGGGCTCAGTGCCAGGCTGTGATTGGTTGTCGGGCTCAGAGCAAGGCTGTGATTGGGTCAGTGCCAGGTTGTGATTGGGCGATGGGCTCAGTATGAGATTGTGATTGGGCGACGGGCTCGGTGCGAGGCTGTGATTGGGCGACGGGCTCAGTGCGAGGCTGTGATTGGGCGACGGGCTCAGTGCAAGGCTGTGATTGGGTGACGGGCTCAGTGTGAGGCTGTGATTGGGCGACAGGCTCAGTGCGAGGCTGTGATTGGGTGACGGGCTCAATGCGAGGCTGGGGTGCACTGTGGTTGGGAGTTAGTTGCAGGAACGAGGATTGCAGGCTGCATCGGAAGAGGAACTTGCACCATCAGCATCTCCACTCTCTGTTACTATTAATGCCACACAGGCACGGCCCCTTCCCCTGACCCCGGAGTCATTAACCGCGGTGCGGTTTTGCGCTCGTACTTAAACTCGATCATTTTGTTTTTAAGTGGATGGTGTTATTGAGTAATCATCACTCAACACTTGATGAGGGGAAAGTTTTTTACACAGGTATGATCTGGAATGCACTGCCTGAAAGGGCGGTGGAAGCAGATTCAATAGTAACTTTCAAAATGGAATTGGATAAATACTTGAAGGGGAAAAATTGCATGGCTATGGGGAAAGAGCCGGGGGAGTGGGACTAATTGGAGAGCTCTTTCAAAGAGCCGGCACAGGCACGATGGGCGAATGGCCTCCTCCTGTGTTGTATCATGATTCTAGTAGTGTTTGGATGTACAGGATGTCACAGCCTCAGTGCAAGCTATTTAGCTTTTCAGTTGATAGAAAGCTGGGGAGGGGGGAGGTCGTGGCAGGGACACTGCGGAATCAGAGTAGGCAGTCGAGCACTTACAAAGAGAGTTTGACAGGGCGAGCACATGGGCTGATCAGTGGCAAATGCAGTTCAGTTTGGACAATTCCCGATTTGGGCGGACATCGGGCGGCTGAGGAATGGGGTGATGGCACTGACCACCGCAGCCGCCACCACCCCCCTCACCCCCACCAGTGCCACCAGGTCGATATTGGTGATTGGGCGTTGGCTGCCAGCGCTAAATGAGTATAGCTTGAGAAGGTGGAGGTGAGCCGCCTGCTTGAACCGCTGCAGTCCATGCGGTGAAGGTGCTCCCACAGTGCTGTCAGGGAGGGAGTTCCAGGATTTTGACCCAGCGACGATGAAGGAACGGGCGATAGATTTCCAAGTCGGGATGGTGTGTGAGACTGGGAGGTGCTGGTGTTCCCATGCGCCTGCTGCCCTTGCCATTTGGTCACGTGCTGTCTTTGCACCGAGCTCCAGTAAATATTTCTGCTCGTCCATCAATGCTTCCGAATATCAGCTGCCTGAAGCAGAACGTGAGTTGGATTGGAAGGAGAGCGATGGGGAAACCAGCCAATCCGATGCTTTGATTTCCCTCTGCTATCTCCCTGCATTGGCTCCTATCTCTTTGAGCGGAGATGCAAAGGGCTCGGAGATAATCTTGAGGTCGACTTTCTGACAAGTAGTTGATCTGTGGTTCTGGCCCTGAAGTTCACAACGTGCCGTGAATAATATTGGATGTAACCCGTTCTGGGGTCTTATGTAAAACTCTAACGGACTTCCACTGATGCCGGGCTACTGCTGAAGGTGATTTGATAGAAAGAGGATGTGTGCTGTATTTATCTCTCAATCTCAAGAGCCTGCTTCCTGCACACAGGGAACCTCAAGTCGGAGCTGTCTTTTCTGTGGCTTTGTTCTGCACATCCGAACACACAGCTCACTGGATGGAAGGTTACTGCTAGTTATGCAACTGGCTGAACCCAATGTCATTATCACATCCTTCAATCTATTGATCGCTATTGTGCGTGTGCAGACTCTGTGCACAGTGCCATTTTCTTTCTTCTTAGGTGATAAGCGTGGCTCAGTGGTGGCATTCTCACCTCTGAGTCAGAAGGTCATGGGTTCAAGTCCCACTCCAGAGACTTGAGCCCGTAATCCAGGCTGACACTCCCAGTACAGTACTGAGGGAGCGCCGCACTGTCGAGGGGGGCATTACTGAGGGAGCGCCGCACTGTCGGGGGGGCAGTACTGAGGGAGCGCCGCACTGTCGAGGGGGGCATTACTGAGGGAGCGCCGCACTGTCGGGGGGGCAGTACTGAGGGAGCGCCGCACTGTCGGAGGGTCAGTACTGAGGGAGTGCTGCACTGTCAGAGGGGCAGTACTGAGGGAGTGCTGCACTGTCGGAGGGGCAGTACTGAGGGAGTGCTGCACTGTCGGAGGGGCAGTACTGAGGGAGTGCTGCACGGTCGGAGGGGCAGTACTGAGGGAGTGCTGCACTGTCGGAGGGACAGTACTGAGGGAGTGCAGCACTGTCGGAGGGGCAGTACTGAGGGAGTGCTGCACTGTCAGAGGGTCAGTACTGAGGGAGTACCGCACTGTCGGAGGGGCAGTACTGAGGGAGTGCCGCACTGTCGGAGGGGCAGTACTGAGGGAGCGCTGCACTGTCGGAGGGTCAGTACTGAGGGAGTGCTGCACTGTCGGAGGGTCAGTACTGAGGGAGTGCTGCACTGTGGGAGGGGCTGTACTGAGGCAGCACCGCACTGTCAGATGGGCAGTACTGAGGGAGATGCTGCACTATCGGAGGTGCCGTCTTTCGGATGAGAACCCATCTGCCTTCTCAGGTAGACGTAAAATATCCCATGGCCACTATTTCGAAGAAGAGCAGGGGAGTTCTCCCCGGTGTCCTGGGCCAATATTCATCACTAAAACAGATTATCTGGTCATTATCACATTGCTGTTTGTGGGAGCTTGCTGTGCGTAAATTGGCTGCCGCGTTTCCCACATTACAACAGTTCAATTTAACTGTGAAGCGCTTTGGGACACCCTGAGGTTGTGAAAGGCGCTGTAGAAATGCAAGTTCTTTCTTTACTTGTAAGACAGGGTACTGTAAGCAGCTTCCTTCAGACACTGATGTGCATCCTAAGCTCAGGCATCTCGAACTCTGAACCCTGAACCCTGCCTTCACCATTCATGCCTTGCCTGAAGTTACAGACAGTGATTGGCCGTTGGGGTTTGCTGTAATTGGGACTGCAGTACCAGTTAATCTGAGTAATAATCTCGAACCATTCGTGAGTAAAGGAATGTTGACAGAGTGTTGCTGTGATAGAAAAGGACACACCTACCCGGTCATGTCAGAACGCAGCCTGACCAGCCCAGAGTGGGCAGACTGGCTCGATGATGTGCCTGGATCCGTAGCTCCTGCGAAGACACACACCCTGCCGCTCGGGGCCGCTGACTGTTCAGCTTTCTGACATCACCTACTTATAGGTGTCTAACACCTTTACAAAATAATCAGCATAAACCCATCCCTTCTGTTCATGGAATTATAGAAATTTACTGCACAGAAGGCGGCCATTCTGCCCATTGTGTCCCTGCTGGCCGACAAAATGCTATCCACCCTAATCCCACTTTCCAGCTCTTGGACCATAGCCCTGTAGGTTATGGCACTTCAGGGGCATATCCAAGTACTTTTTAAATGCGGTGAGGGTTTCTGCCTCTACCACCCTTACAGGCAGTGAGTTCCAGACCCCCACCGCCCTCTGGGTAAAAAAAGTTCTCTTCAACTCCCCTCGAATCCTTGTTGATCCGCCTCTGATTATTTGCTTGTTATCCTTCCTCTCCTGAAACATTGAGGATAAGTTTCACCCTCATAGCTCGGACAGTCGCCCATTATAGAACTTGCCTGATTTTTATTTCCATGCTCGGCCCCTGGTCTACGTGCTGGCTCAGGGGAATCTGATGCCCTGCCTTCCTCGGTCATGGGATCACTTACTTGAAGTAAACAACTTCCTCGATGTCCCGAACGCTTTATTTTTCTCCCTTTGGGAGCTGGTTCCTGAAAGGTGTCTCGTAGACTCTGGTCTCAGTCGGTGGGTGTGTGATGGTTGGATTTACTCCACTAACCTTTACAAATGGACACTGGGTACTATTGTTTCTTACACTTTTGCACTACCAGTGCAGTACTGAGGGAGTGCTGCACTGTCAGAGGTGCTGTCTTTCGGATGAGACGTTAAACCGAGGCCCCGTCTGCTCTCTCAGGTGGACGTAAAAGATCCCATGGCCACTATTCAAAGAAGAGCAGGGGAGTTCTCCCCCGTGTCCTGGCCAACACGTATCCCTCAATCAACATCACTAAAACAGATGATCTGGTCATTATTACATTGCTGTTTGTGGGAGCTTGCTGTGCGCAAATTGGCTGCCGCTTTTCCCACATTACAACAGTGACTACACTTCAAAAAGTACTTCATTGGCTGTAAAGCGCTTTGTGACGTCCTGAGGTTGTGAAAGGCGCTGTAGGAATATATAAATATGCACACGTTCTTTCTTTTGCAAGTTAACATTCATCATCGTGTATTTTGTTTGGTGGAATAGAATTCTGGTGGATAAACTTGGATTTGTCCGAGGCCTGAATAATAAGGAGAGTTCGGGCAACGGGATTTGGCGACAGGTTGCCCAGGATTGGTCCAAAGTGTCATTTGGAGGTCTGTTCACCTCGGACTGTTTACTGAGCGATCACATTCCACAGGGTGGGACAGAAGGAAAGGCTGTAATTATTACACCTCACTGGACATCTTTCATGTCTGTTTGCATAAGAGACTATGTAACGAGCGGAGTCCATCTGACTCATCAGGCATGTTCCTTAATTACAGCACAGAAACAGACCAATCGGCCCAGTGTTTATATCCCACACGAGCCTCCTCCCACCTTACTTCATTAAACCCTATCAACATATCCTTCTATTCCTTTCTCCCTCATGTGTTTATCTAGTTTCCCCTTGAATGCATCTCTGCTATTCGCCTCAACCACTCCCTGTGGTAGCGAGTTCCACATTCTCACCACTCTCTGGGTAAAGAAGTTTCTCCTGAATTCTCTATTTGATTTATTAGTGACTATCTTATATTTATGGCCCCTAGTTCTGGTCTCCCCCACAAGTGGAAACATCTTCTCTATGTTACCCTATCAAACCCTTTCATAATTTTAAAGGCCTCTATCAGGTCACACCTCAGCCTTCTCTTTTCTCGAGAAAAGAGCCCCAGCCTGTTCAATCTTTCCTGATAGGTATAGCCTCTTGGTTCTGGTATCATTCTAGTGAATCTTTTTTGCATCTTCTCCAGCGCCTCTATATCCTTTTTATAATATGGGGACCAGAACTGTTCACAGTACTCCAAGTGTGGTCTAACTGAGGTTCTATACAAGTTTAACATAACCTCTGCTTTTCAATTCTATCCCTCTAGAAATGAACCCCAGTGCTTGTTTTTTTTTTATGGCCTTATTAACCAGCATCGTTACTTTTAGTAACATTTGCCACTCATCAGTCCACTTTCCTCACCTTCCCAGGTCGCGCTGTATTTGGTTTGCTCCCCTTTGCCCACAAGGAAACTAAAAAAAAATAATGTAAAAGCCTTGCCTTGCTCGGCCTCTCATCGCTCCGACTCCTGTTCCCACAGGTTTGGCCTCGATTAGGCCTCAGGTGAAAATGGCAGATCGGGCCCTGATGACGTCACTGGAGCCCGCCCATGACATTGAGAGAGGACCCCGCTGGGTTGGAGCGGGAAAGGAGTGCGTAAAGCCCGCCGCTCCGCTTTAAAAAAATTAGTCCGGGGGATGTGGGCGTCGCTGGGAAAGCCGGCATTTATTACCCATCCCTAACTGCCCTTGTGAAGGTGGTGGTGAGCTGCCTTCTTGACAACTGAGTGGCTTGCTCGAACATTTCAGAGGGCAGTTAAGAGTCAACCACATTGCTGTGGGTCTGGAGTCGCATATAGGCCAGACCGGGTAAGGACGGCGGATTTCCTTCCCTAAAGGACATTAGTGAACCAGATGGGTTTTTACCACAATCCGATAGTTTCATGGTCACCCTTACTGATACTAGCTCTTTTAAAAAAAAATTAAGATTTATTTAATTAACTGAATTTAAATTCCACAGGTGCTATGGTGGAGATTTGAACTCACATTTACCAGATCATTAATCACATGCCCCTGGTTTACCAGTCCTGTCACATAACCACTATGCTACTGCTCCTGGTTTCAGGTGGGTTCCACCAGGCTTTGGGAGTTAAAATCAGCCCCCCTGTCCCTGATGAAAGATTCCCGTAACTTCCCCACAACTGACGCTAAACTGACAGCACTGGAATCACCTGCATTCTCAAACCCTTCTGTCATAAATTAGGGAATGGCACATGCAATTTTCTAAACCAGAGACACAATTCCTACATCCAGAGATCTTTGGAGGATTATGACGAATGCATCTGCAATTTCCTCAACGATTTCATTTTAATGCTCTGGGGTGGAAATCAATCAGTCCTGAAGATTTGTCTACACTAAGTCCTATCATATTCTCCATGAAATTTTATACTAATATTAAAACCACTAAATTCGTCCCCTATTCCTTATATTCTCTCAAATATACACAGGGGTTGCTATTCTCTATAATATACACAGGATCTGCTATTCATTATAATATACACAAGATCTGCTATTCTCTATAATATACACAAGGGCTGCTATTCTCTATAATATACACAGGGGCTGCTATTCTCTATAATATACACAGGGGCTGCTATTCTCTATAATATACACAGGTACTGCTATTCTCTATAATAAACACAGAGGCTGCTATTGCCTATAATATACCCGGGGCTTTTAGTCCCTATAATATACACAGGGGCTGCTATTCTCTATAATATACACAGGGGCTGCTATTCTCTATAATATACACAGGGGCTGCTTTTCTCTATAATATACACAGGGGCTGTTAGTCCCTATAATATACACAGGGGCAGCTATTCTCTATAATATACACAGGTGCTTGTATTCCTTCTAACATACACAGGGGCTGTTAGTCCCTATAATATACACAGGGGCTGATATTCTCTATAATATACATAGGGGCTGATATTCTCTATAATATACACAGGGGCTGCGATTCTCAATAATATACACAGGGGCTGCTATTCCCTATAATATACACAGGGGCTGTTAGTCCCTATAATATACACAGGGGCTGCTATTCTCTATAATATACACAGGGGCTGCTATTCTCTATAATATACCCGGGGGCTTTTAGTCCCTATAATATACACAGGGGCTGCTTTTCTCTATAATATACACAGGTGCTTGTATTCCTTCTAACATACACAGGGGCTGTTAGTCCCTATAATATACACAGGGGCTGTTAGTCCCTATAATATACACAGGGGCTGATATTCTCTATAATATACACAGGGGCTGCTATTCTCAATAATATACACAGGGGCTGCTTTCTCTATAATATACCCAGGGGCTGTTATTCTCTATAATATACACAGGGGCTGCTATTCTCTATAATATACACAGGGGCTGTTAGTCCCTTTAATATACACAGGGGCTGCTTTTCTCTATAATATACACAGGGGCTGCTATTCCCTATAATATACACAGGGGCTGTTAGTCCCTATAATATACACAGGGGCTGCTATTCTCTATAATATACACAGGGGCTGTTATTCTCTATAATATACACAGGATCTGCTATTCTCTATAATATACACAGGGGCTGCTATTCCCTATAATATACACAGGGGCTGTTAGTCCCTATAATATACACAGGGGCTGCTATTCTCTATAATATACACAGGGGCTGCTATTCTCTATAATATACACAGGGGCTGCTATTCTCTATAATATACACAGGGGCTGTTATTCTCTATAATATACACAGGGGCTGCTATTCTCTATAATATACACAGGGGCTGCTATTCTCTATAATATACCCGGGGGCTTTTAGTCCCTATAATATACACAGGGGCTGCTTTTCTCTATAATATACACAGGTGCTTGTATTCCTTCTAACATACACAGGGGCTGTTAGTCCCTATAATATACACAGGGGCTGTTAGTCCCTATAATATACACAGGGGCTGATATTCTCTATAATATACACAGGGGCTGCTATTCTCAATAATATACACAGGGGCTGCTTTCTCTATAATATACCCAGGGGCTGTTATTCTCTATAATATACACAGGGGCTGCTATTCTCTATAATATACACAGGGGCTGTTAGTCCCTTTAATATACACAGGGGCTGCTTTTCTCTATAATATACACAGGGGCTGCTATTCCCTATAATATACACAGGGGCTGTTAGTCCCTATAATATACACAGGGGCTGCTATTCTCTATAATATACACAGGGGCTGTTATTCTCTATAATATACACAGGATCTGCTATTCTCTATAATATACACAGGGGCTGCTATTCCCTATAATATACACAGGGGCTGTTAGTCCCTATAATATACACAGGGGCTGCTATTCTCTATAATATACACAGGGGCTGCTATTCTCTATAATATACACAGGGGCTGCTATTCTCTATAATATACACAGGGGCTGCTATTCCCTATAATATACACAGGGGCTGCTATTCCCTATAATATACACAGGGGCTGCTATTCCCTATAATATACACAGGGGCTGCTATTCTCTATAATATACACAGGGGCTGTTAGTCCATTTAATATACACAGGGGCTGCTTTTCTCTATAATATACACAGGGGCTGCTATTCCCTATAATATACACAAGGGCTGCTATTCTCTATAATATACACAGGGGCTGCTTTTCTGTATAATATAC
Organism: Squalus acanthias; assembly: GCA_030390025.1. Classification (NCBI taxonomy): domain Eukaryota; kingdom Metazoa; phylum Chordata; class Chondrichthyes; order Squaliformes; family Squalidae; genus Squalus; species Squalus acanthias. The sequence goes on from JASTWF010000950.1 coordinate 71,224, forward strand.
ACAGGGGCTGCTATTCTTTATAGTACACACAGGGGCTGCTTTTCCCTATAATATACACAAGGGCTGCTATTCTCTATAATATACACAGGGGCTGCTATTCCCTATAATATACACAAGGGCTGCTATTCTCTATAATATACACAAGGGCTGCTGTTCTCTATAATATACACAGGGGCTGCTATTCTCTATAATATACACAGGGGCTGCTATTCTTTATAATATAGACAGGGGCTGCTATTATCTATAATATACACAGGGGCTGCTATTCTCTATAATATACATGAGGCTGCCATTCCCTATAATATACACAGGGGCTGCTATTCCCTATAATATACACAGGGGCTGCTATTCTCTATAATAAACACAGGGGCTGCTATTCTCTATAATATACACAGGATCTGCAATTCTCTGCAATATACACAGGGCTGCTATTCTCTATAATATACACAGGGGCTGCTATTCTTTATAATATACACAGGTGCTTATATTCCTTATAACATACACAGGGGCTGTTAGTCCCTATAATATACACAGCGGCTGCTATTCTCAATAATATACACAGGGGCTGCTATTCTCTATAATATATACAGGGGCTGCTATTCTCTATAATATGCACATGGGCTACTATTCTTTATGATATACACAGGGACTGCTATTCTCTATAATATACACAGGGGCTGCTATGCTTTATAATATAGACAGGGGCTGCTATTCTCTATAATATACACAGCGGCTGCTATTCTCTATAATATACACAGGGGCTGCTATTCTCAATAATATACACAAGGGCTGCTATTCTCTATAATATAGACAGGGGCTGCTATTCTCTATAATATACACAGGAGCTGCTATTCTCTATAATATACACAGCGGCTGCTATTCTCACTAATATACACAAGGGCTGCTATTCTCTATAATATACACAGGGGCTGCTATGCTTTATAATATAGACAGGGGCTGCTATTCTCTATAATATACACAGGGGCTGCTATTCTCTATAATATACACAGGGGCTGCTATTCTCTAAAATATACACAGAGGCTGCTATTCCCTATAATATACCCAGGGGCTTTTAGTCGCTATAATATACACAGGGGCTGCTATTCTCTATAATATACACAGGGGCTGCTATTCTTTATAATATACACAGGTGCTTATATTCCTTATAACATACACATGGGCTGTTAGTCCCTGTAAGATACACTGGGGATGATATTCTCCATAATATACACAAGGGCTGCTATTCCCTATAATATACACAGGATCTGCTATTCTCTATAATACACACAGGGGCTGCTATTCTCTATAATATACACAGGGCTGCTATTCACTATAATATACACAGGGGCTGCTATTCTTTATAATATAGACAGGATCTGCTATTCTCTATAATATACTCAGGTGCTACTATTCCCTATAATATACACAGGGGCTGCTATTCTCTATAATATACACAGGGCTGCTATTCACTATAATATACACAGGGGCTGCTATTCTTTATAATATAGACAGGGTCTGCTATTTTCTATAATATACACAGGGGCTGCTATTCTATATGATATACACAGGTGCTGCTATTCTCTATAATATACACAGGGGCTGCTGTTCTCTATAATATACACAGGGGGCTGCTGTTCTCTATAATATACACAGGTCTGCTATTCTCCATGATATACACAGTGGTAGCTATTCTATATGATATACACAGGGGCTGCTATTCTCTATAGTATACACAGGGGCTGCTATTCCCTATAATATACATGAGGCTGCTATTCCCTATAATATACACAGGGGTGCTATTCTCTATAATATACACAGGGGCTGCTATTCTTTATAATATACACAGGGGCTGCTATTCTCTATAATATACACAGGGGCTGCTATTCCCTATAATATACACAGGGGCTGCTATACTCTATAATATACATGAGGCTGCTATTCCCTATAATATACACAGGGACTGCTATTCTCTATAATATACACAGAGGCTGCTATTCTTCATAATATAGACAGGGGCTGCTATTCTCTATAATATACACAGGTGCTACTATTTAAGGGGGTTGTGTGTGGGGTCAGCCTTCACCTCTGACTCAGTGAGCGGTTTGAATTGCTTCCACACCCCTGGTTCTAGACCTTGGACTTATTTAGGGGTTGTGAATAAAGATGCAGTAGCCAACAGGTTCTGATGAAAGAATTTTGACTTTATTAAAAGGTAAGGTAACAAACTTAAAACACTCTTAATGCTTAAACACAGGTTGGGGAACACGCGGTACAGGCGAGGGTAATAACATTAGAAGAATACTTCACCCCTCCCAATCCCACTTCACTAGCTAGGTTGGACTCTGGAGAACCAGGGATAATGCTCACCAGACAAATCCTTGACAGTTGAGAGTTAGGGTTTAGAGTCTTTTGAGTAAAAGGTTTCGTAAGGCCCTTGTTGCCGCGAGGTGTCCGATGGTCACTGAGGCAGTCTCTCTGGTTTCTTCTTGCGTGTTGGTCTGCTTGTGAAGTTGTTGGCCTTCTTTGTTGAACTTCTTGCTGTAACTCTGCCTCTGTCTAAACTGTCTTCTTCCGAGCTGTGGAACTGCCTTCTTGCAGAACTGTGGAAACTGCCTTCTGTTGAACTTGAACTGTTTTACTGGAGAACTCGAACTTGTAACTGTTGTAACTGCTTGATGGGCCTTCAATTATACTAAATTGAAGTGGCCTTATCAAAACCAAATCAAATATCGGTCATTGTAAGACCTCGTTAACAGTAACGACTTTACTAAGTGTCAAATGGCTTGCGTCCTGTCGATCTCTTCGGTTGATTACAGGTGAATGGTTTCATGTTTTGGGTTTCTAGGCTGGACTCGGGTTTTTCTATAGAATAGTCCTGAGCGATTTGAATTATGCATGGTTTTGATGGGTCTGTGAGTGTCAAATGTTTTTTTTTGGGATGGTTTGCATCCTGCCGATCTGCTTGGCTGATTGGTTTTTGATGGGATGAGACTGTCTTCTCCTAGGGTCTATTGTCAAAATGTTAATGCTTGCTGGGGCTTGAATGAGGTCATCCTGATTCCCCAGACAATGCAACACCCAAAACTCCTTTTACAGAGGTCGAACCCACCTCCTGTGCAGCCTTTTCTCCCTTACAGGTCCAGACATGTCTTTTAAGATGCAAAAACTTGGTTTTTGGTCTTAAATTCCTTATGTTAGGCCCAAATGCATTTTTATCACTCTGGGGTAGTTCCAAAGTCCTTTTTCCTTAAGTTTTGGGGATCTGCAAATTTTGGAAACCTTACACTATTCCCTATAATATACACAGGGACTGCTATTCTCTATAATATACACAGAGGCTGCTAGTCCCTATAATATACCCGGGGGCTTTTAGTCCCTATAATATACACAGGGGCTGCTATTCTCTGTAATAAACACAGGGGCTGTAAGTCCCTATAATATACACAGGTGTTGCTATTCTCTATAATATACACAGGTGCTTATATTCCTTATAATATACACAGGGACTGTTAGTCCCTATAATATACACAGGGGCTGCTATTCTCTATAATAAACACAGGGGCTGCTATTCTCTATAATATACACAGGGGCTGCTATTCTCTATAATATACACAGGGGCTGCTGTTCTCTATAATACACACAAGGGCTGCTATTCTCTATAGTATACACAGGGGCTGCTATTCCCTATAATATACACAGGGGCTGCTATTCCCTATAATATACACAGGGGCTGCTATTCCCTATAATATACACAGGGCTGCTATTCCCTATAATATACACAGGGGCTGCTATTCTCTATAATATACACAGGGGCTGCTATTCCCTATAATATACACAGGGGCTGCTATTCCCTATAATATACACAGGGGCTGCTATTCGCTATAATATACACAGGGGCTGCTATTCCCTATAATATACACAGGGGCTGCTATTCGCTATAATATACACAGGGGCTGCTATTCGCTATAATATACACAGGGGCTGCTATTCCCTATAATATACACAGGGGCTGCTATTCTCTATAATATACACAGGGGCTGCTATTCTCTATAATATACACAGGGGCTGCTATTCCCTATAATATACACAGGGGCTGCTATTCGCTATAATATACACAGGGGCTGCTATTCTCTATAATATACACAGGGGCTGCTATTCTCTATAATATACACAGGGGCTGCTATTCTCTATAATATACACAGGGGCTGCTATTCTCTATAATATACACAGGGGCTGCTATTCTCTATAATATACACAGGGGCTGCTATTCTCTATAATATACACAGGGGCTGCTATTCTCTATAATATACACAGGGGCTGCTATTCTCTATAATATACACAGGGGCTGCTATTCTCTATAATATACACAGGGGCTGCTATTCTCTATAATATACACAGGGGCTGCTATTCTCTATAATATACACAAGGGCTGCTATTCTCTATAATATACACACGGGCTGCTATTCTCTATAATATACACAGGGGCTGCTATTCCCTATAATATACACAGGGGCTGCTATTCTTTATAATATACACAGGGGCTGCTATTCCCTATAATATACACAGGGGCTGCTATTCGCTATAATATACACAGGGGCTGCTATTCTCTATAATATACACAGGGGCTGCTGTTCTCTATAATATACACAGGGGCTGCTATTCTCTATAATATACACAGGGGCTGCTATTCTCTATAATATACACAAGGGCTGCTATTCTCTATAATATACACAGGGGCTGCTGTTCTCTATAATATACACAAGGGCTGCTATTCTCTATAATATACACAGGGGCTGCTATTCTCTATAATATACACAAGGGCTGCTATTCTCTATAATATACACAGGGGCTGCTGTTCTCTATAATATACACAAGGGCTGCTATTCTCTATAATATACACAGGGGCTGCTATTCCCTATAATAAACACAGGGGCTGCTATTCTCTATAATATACACAGGGGCTGCTATTCTCTATAATATACACAGGGGCTGCTATTCCCTATAATATACACAGTTGCTGCTATTCTCTATAATATACACAGGGGCTGCTATTCTCTATAATATACACAGGGGCTGCTATTCCCTATAATAAACACAGGGGCTGCTATTCTCTATAATATACACAGGGGCTGCTATTCCCTATAATATACACAGGGGCTGCTATTCCCTATAATATACACAGGGGCTGCTATTCTCTATAATATACACAGGGGCTGCTATTCCCTATAATAAACACAGGGGCTGCTATTCTCTATAATATACACAGTGGCTGCTATTCCCTATAATATACACAGGGGCTGCTATTCCCTATAATATACACAGGGGCTGCTATTCTCTATAATAAACACAGGGGCTGCTATTCTCTATAATATACACAGGGGCTGCTATTCTCTATAATATACACAGGGGCTGCTGTTCTCTATAATATACACAGGGGCTGCTATTCTCTATAATATACACAAGGGCTGCTATTCTCTATAATATACACAGGGGCTGCTGTTCTCTATAATATACACAAGGGCTGCTATTCTCTATAATATACACAGGGGCTGCTATTCCCTATAATAAACACAGGGGCTGCTATTCTCTATAATATACACAGGGGCTGCTATTCTCTATAATATACACAGGGGCTGCTATTCCCTATAATATACACAGTTGCTGCTATTCTCTATAATATACACAGGGGCTGCTATTCTCTATAATATACACAGGGGCTGCTATTCCCTATAATAAACACAGGGGCTGCTATTCTCTATAATATACACAGGGGCTGCTATTCCCTATAATATACACAGGGGCTGCTATTCCCTATAATATACACAGGGGCTGCTATTCTCTATAATATACACAGGGGCTGCTATTCCCTATAATAAACACAGGGGCTGCTATTCTCTATAATATACACAGTGGCTGCTATTCCCTATAATATACACAGGGGCTGCTATTCCCTATAATATACACAGGGGCTGCTATTCTCTATAATAAACACAGGGGCTGCTATTCTCTATAATATACACAGGGGCTGCTGTTCTCTATAATATACACAAGGGCTGCTATTCTCTATAATATACACAAGGGCTGCTATTCTCTATAATATACACAGGGGCTGCTATTCTCTATAATATACACAGGGACTGCTATTCCCTATAATACAAACAGGGGCTGCTATTCTCTATAATATACACAGTGGCTGCTATTCTCTATAATATACACAGGGTCTGCTAATCTCTATAATATACACAGGGGCTGCTATTCCCTATAATACAAACAGGGGCTGCTATTCCCTATAATATACACAGGGGCTGCTATTCCCTATAATATACACAGGGGCTGCTATTCTCTATAATATACACAGGGGCTGCTATTCTCTATAATATACACAGGGGCTGCTATTCTCTATAATATACACAGGGGCTGCTATTCTCTATAATATACACAGGGGCTGCTATTCTCTATAATATACACAGGGGCTGCTATTCTCTATAATATACACAGGGGCTGCTATTCTCTATAATATACACAGGGGCTGCTATTCCCTATAATACAAACAGGGGCTGCTATTCCCTATAATATACACAGGGGCTGCTATTCTCTATAATATACACAGGGGCTGCTATTCTCTATAATATACACAGGGGCTGCTATTCCCTATAATATACACAAGGGCTGCTATTCCCTATAATATACACAGGGGCTGCTATTCTCTATAATATACACAGAGGCTGCTATTCCCTATAATATACCCGGGGGGCTTTTAGTCCCTATAATATACACAGGTGTTGCTATTCTCTATAATATACACAGGGGCTGCTATTCCGTATAATATACACTGGGGCTGCTATTCCCTATAATATACACAGGAGCTGCTATTCTCTATAATACACACGGGGGCTGCTATTCCGTATAATATACACTGAGGCTGCTATTCTCTATAATATACACAGGGGCAGCTATTCCCTATAATATACACAGGGGCTGCTATTCTCTATAATAAACACGAGGGCTGCTATTCTCTGTAATATACACAGGGGCTGGTATTCCCTATAATACAAACAGGGGCAGCTATTCTCTATAATATACACAGGGGCTGTTAGTCCCTATAATATACACAGGGGCTGCTATTCTCTATAATATACACAGGGGCTGCTATTCTCTATAATATACACAAGGGCTGCTATTCTCTATAATATACACAGGGGCTGCTATTCCCTATAATAAACACAGGGGCTGCTATTCTCTATAATATACACAGGGGCTGCTATTCTCTATAATATACACAGGGGCTGCTATTCCCTATAATATACACAGTTGCTGCTATTCTCTATAATATACACAGGGGCTGCTATTCTCTATAATATACACAGGGGCTGCTATTCCCTATAATAAACACAGGGGCTGCTATTCTCTATAATATACACAGGGGCTGCTATTCCCTATAATATACACAGGGGCTGCTATTCCCTATAATATACACAGGGGCTGCTATTCTCTATAATATACACAGGGGCTGCTATTCCCTATAATAAACACAGGGGCTGCTATTCTCTATAATATACACAGTGGCTGCTATTCCTATAATATACACAGGGGCTGCTATTCCCTATAATATACACAGGGGCTGCTATTCTCTATAATAAACACAGGGGCTGCTATTCTCTATAATATACACAGGGGCTGCTGTTCTCTATAATATACACAAGGGCTGCTATTCTCTATAATATACACAAGGGCTGCTATTCTCTATAATATACACAGGGGCTGCTATTCTCTATAATATACACAGGGACTGCTATTCCCTATAATACAAACAGGGGCTGCTATTCTCTATAATATACACAGGGGCTGCTATTCTCTATAATATACACAGGGTCTGCTAATCTCTATAATATACACAGGGGCTGCTATTCCCTATAATACAAACAGGGGCTGCTATTCCCTATAATATACACAGGGGCTGCTATTCCCTATAATATACACAGGGGCTGCTATTCTCTATAATATACACAGGGGCTGCTATTCTCTATAATATACACAGGGGCTGCTATTCTCTATAATATACACAGGGGCTGCTATTCTCTATAATATACACAGGGGCTGCTATTCTCTATAATATACACAGGGGCTGCTATTCTCTATAATATACACAGGGGCTGCTATTCTCTATAATATACACAGGGGCTGCTATTCCCTATAATACAAACAGGGGCTGCTATTCCCTATAATATACACAGGGGCTGCTATTCTCTATAATATACACAGGGGCTGCTATTCTCTATAATATACACAGGGGCTGCTATTCCCTATAATATACACAAGGGCTGCTATTCCCTATAATATACACAGGGGCTGCTATTCTCTATAATATACACAGAGGCTGCTATTCCCTATAATATACCCGGGGGGCTTTTAGTCCCTATAATATACACAGGTGTTGCTATTCTCTATAATATACACAGGGGCTGCTATTCCGTATAATATACACTGGGGCTGCTATTCCCTATAATATACACAGGAGCTGCTATTCTCTATAATACACACGGGGGCTGCTATTCCGTATAATATACACTGAGGCTGCTATTCTCTATAATATACACAGGGGCAGCTATTCCCTATAATATACACAGGGGCTGCTATTCTCTATAATAAACACGAGGGCTGCTATTCTCTGTAATATACACAGGGGCTGGTATTCCCTATAATACAAACAGGGGCAGCTATTCTCTATAATATACACAGGGGCTGTTAGTCCCTATAATATACACAGGGGCTGCTATTCTCTATAATATACACAGGGGCTGCTATTCTCTATAATATACACAGGGGCTGCTATTCTCTATAATATGCACAGGGGCAGCTATTCTCTATAATATACACAGGGGCTGCTATTCTCTATAATATACACAGGGGCTGCTATTCTCTATAATATACACAGGGGCTGCTATTCCCTATAATATACACAAGGGCTGCTATTCCCTATAATATACACAGGGGCTGCTATTCTCTATAATATACACAGGGGCTGCTATTCCCTATAATATACACAAGGGCTGCTATTCCCTATAATATACACAGGGGCTGCTATTCTCTATAATATACACAGGGGCTGCTATTCTCTATAATATACACAGGGGCTGCTATTCCCTATAATACAAACAGGGGCTGCTATTCCCTATAATATACACAGGGGCTGCTATTCTCTATAATATACACAGGGGCTGCTATTCTCTATAATATACACAGGGGCTGCTATTCCCTATAATATACACAAGGGCTGCTATTCCCTATAATATACACAGGGGCTGCTATTCTCTATAATATACACAGGGGCTGCTATTCCCTATAATAAACACAGGGGCTGCTATTCTCTATAATATACACAGGGGCTGCTGTTCTCTATAATATACACAAGGGCTGCTATTCTCTATAATATACACAAGGGCTGCTATTCCCTATAATATACACAGGTGTTGCTATTCTCTATAATATACACAGGGGCTGCTATTCCGTATAATATACACAGGGGCTGCTATTCCCTATAATATACACAGGAGCTGCTATTCTCTATAATATACACGGGGGCTGCTATTCCGTATAATATACACTGAGGCTGCTATTCTCTATAATATACACAGGGGCAGCTATTCCCTATAATATACACAGGGGCTGCTATTCTCTATAATAAACACGAGGGCTGCTATTCTCTGTAATATACACAGGGGCTGGTATTCCCTATAATACAAACAGGGGCAGCTATTCTCTATAATATACACAGGGGCTGTTAGTCCCTATAATATACACAGGGGCTGCTATTCTCTATAATATACACAGGGGCTGCTATTCTCTATAATATACACAGGGGCTGCTATTCTCTATAATATGCACAGGGGCAGCTATTCTCTATAATATACACAGGGGCTGCTATTCTCTATAATATACACAGGGGCTGCTATTCTCTATAATATACACAGGGGCTGCTATTCTCTATAATATACACAGGGGCTGCTATTCTCTATAATATGCACAGGGGCAGCTATTCTCTATAATATACACAGGGGCTGCTATTCTCTATAATATGCACAGGGGCTGCTATACTCTATAATATGCACAGGGGCAGCTATTCTCTATAATATACACAGGGGCTGCTATTCTCTATAATATACACAGGGGCTGCTATTCTCTATAATATACACAGGGGCTGCTATAATCTATAATAAACACAGGAACTGCTATTCTCCATAATATACACAAGGGCTGCTATTCCCTACAATATATACAGGGGCTGCTATTCTCTATAATATATACAGGAGCTGCTATTCCCTATAATATACACAGGGGCTGCTAATCCCTATAATATACACAGGAGCTGCTATTCTCTATAATATACACAGGGGCTGCTATTCTCTACAATATACACAGGGTCTGCTATTCTCTATAATATACACGGGGCTGCTATTCTATATGATATACAGAGGTGCTGCTATTCTCTATAATATACACAGGGGCTGCTGTTCTCTATAATATAAATGAGAAGTCGCACAACACCAGGTTATAGTCCAACAGATTTATTTAATTTTACAAGCTTTCGGAGCGGTTCGCTCCTTCCTCAGGTAAGTTAGCAGTGAGAGAATCTCCCAGAATTCACAATTTAAACACAGACAAAATCTATTCAAATTTTTCCCTACATCAAAGACACACTAAGAGCACAGCCAAGACAATGAGATGTGTCCCAGGGGGTCCAACGTGTCAAACCACCTGCTGGCTGCATATCCTGTCAATTTGTGTTGGTTCTTGTGTTAGTCTTTTTAAAAAAAAAACACCTGGGAAGACCGGCCATGATGTCAAGTCACGTTCTGTATCGTGACATGAACCCGATATCGCGATTGAGGCCATCCTCATGAGTGCGGAACTTGGCTATCAGTTTCTGCTCTATGATTTTGCGCTGTCGTGTATCCCGAAGGCCGCCTTGGAGAACGCTTACCCGCAGATCCGAGGCTGAATGCCCCTGGCTGCTGAAGTGTTCCCCGACTGGGAGGCAACCCTCCTGCCTGGCGATTGTTGCGCGGTGTCCGTTCATACGTTGTCTCAGTGTCTGCATGGTCTCGCCGATGTACCATGCTCTGGAGCATCCTTTACTGCAACGTATCAGGTAGACAACGTTGGCCGAGTCACATGAGTATGTACCGTGTACCTGGTGGGTAGTGTCCTCACGTGTGATGATGGTATCTGTGTCCATGATTTGGCATGTCTTGCAGAGGTTGCCGTGGCAGGGTTGTGTGGTGTCTTGGTTGCTGTTCTCCTGAAAGATGGGTAATCTGCTGCGAACGATGGTACTTTTGAGGTTAGGCGGCTGCTTGAAGGCGAGTAGTGGAGGCGTGGGGATGGCCTTAGCAAGGTGTTCGTCGTCATCGATGACATGTTGAAGGCTGCGAAGAACATGGCGTAGTTTTTCCGCTCCGGGGAAGTACTGGACGACGTAGGGTACTCTGTTGGTTGTGTCCCGTGTTCGTCTTCTGAGGAGGTCTATGCGGTTTTTCGCTGTGGCCCGTCGGAACTGTCGATCGACGAGTCGAGCGTCATATCCCGTTCTTACGAGGGCGTCTTTCAGTGTCCGTAGGTGTCCATCGCGTTCCTCCTCGTCTGAGCAGATCCTGTGTATTCGCAGGGCTTGTCCATAGGGGATGGCTTCTTTAACGTGGTTAGGGTGGAAGCTGGAGAAGTGGAGCATCGTGAGGTTGTCTGTGGGCTTGCGGTAGAGTGAAGTGCTGAGGCGTCCGTCTTTGATGGAGATTCGTGTGTCCAAGAATGAAACCGATTCTGAGGAGTAGTCCATGATGAGTTTGATGGTGGGATGGAACCTGTTGATGCTATCGTGTAGTCCTTTCAGTGATCCTTCGCCGTGGGTCCAAAGGAAGAAGATGTCGTCGATGTATCTGGTGTACAGCGTTGGTTGGAGGTCCTGTGCAGCGAAGAAGTCTTGCTCGAACTTGTGCATGAAGATGTTGGCGTATTGGGGTGCGAATTTGGTCCCCATGGCTGTTCCGTGTGTTTGGGTAAAAAAATGGTTGTCGAAGGTGAAGACATTGTGGTCAAGGATGAAGCGGATGAGTTGTAGGATGGCGTCCGGAGATTGGCTGTTGTTGGTGTTGAGTACTGAGGCTGTCGCAGCGATGCCGTCATTGTGGGGGATATTGGTGTAGAGTGCCGATACGTCCATCGTGACGAGGAGTGTTCCTGGTTCAACTGGTCCATGGGTGCTGAGTTTCTGCAAGAAGTCTGTAGTGTCGCGACAGAAGCTGGGGGTTCCCTGTACGATGGGTTTCAGGATGCCCTCGACGTACCCAGAGAGGTTCTCACACAGGGTTCCGTTGCCTGATATGATAGGAAATCCGGGTGTGTTGGCTTTGTGTATCTTTGGGAGGCAGTAAAAGTCTCCTACGCGGGGAGTACGTGGGATGAGAGCACGTAGGATGTTTTGAAGGTCCAGTACTTCCCCGGAGCGGAAAAACTACGCCATGTTCTTCGCAGCCTTCAACATGTCATCGATGACGACGAACACCTTGCTAAGGCCATCCCCACGCCTCCACTACTCGCCTTCAAGCAGCCGCCTAACCTCAAAAGTACCATCGTTCGCAGCAGATTACCCATCTTTCAGGAGAACAGCAACCAAGACACCACACAACCCTGCCACGGCAACCTCTGCAAGACATGCCAAATCATGGACACAGATACCATCATCACACGTGAGGACACTACCCACCAGGTACACGGTACATACTCATGTGACTCGGCCAACGTTGTCTACCTGATACGTTGCAGTAAAGGATGCTCCAGAGCATGGTACATCGGCGAGACCATGCAGACACTGAGACAACGTATGAACGGACACCGCGCAACAATCGCCAGGCAGGAGGGTTGCCTCCCAGTCGGGGAACACTTCAGCAGCCAGGGGCATTCAGCCTCGGATCTGCGGGTAAGCGTTCTCCAAGGCGGCCTTCGGGATACACGACAGCGCAAAATCATAGAGCAGAAACTGATAGCCAAGTTCCGCACTCATGAGGATGGCCTCAATCGCGATATCGGGTTCATGTCACGATACAGAACGTGACTTGACATCATGGCCGGTCTTCCCAGGTGTTTTTTTTTTAAAAAGACTAACACAAGAACCAACACAAATTGACAGGATATGCAGCCAGCAGGTGGTTTGACACGTTGGACCCCCTGGGACACATCTCATTGTCTTGGCTGTGCTCTTAGTGTGTCTTTGATGTAGGGAAAGATTTGAATAGATTTTGTCTGTGTTTAAATTGTGAATTCTGGGAGATTCTCTCACTGCTAACTTACCTGAGGAAGGAGCGAACCGCTCCGAAAGCTTGTAAAATTAAATAAATCTGTTGGACTATAACCTGGTGTTGTGCGACTTCTCATTTTTGTCCACCCCAGTCCAACGCCGGCATCTCCACATCATGACCTCTATAATATACACAGGGGGCTGCTGTTCTCTATAATATGCACGGGGTTGCTATTCTCTACAATATACACAGGGGCTGCTATTCCCTATAATATACACAGTGTCTGCTATTCTCTATAATATACACACGGGCTGCTATTCTATATGATATACACAGGGGCTGCTATTCTCTATAATATACACAGGCTGCTATTCTCTATAATATAGACAGGTGCTGCTAATCCCTATAAGTAGAAAATAGAAAATGATGCCAGAATTTGGTGGGAGTTGTTTGAAAAGCTTGTTGTAAAAGCAGCGTGGTTATCATGGGTGACTTTGATTTTCCTGTAGACTTGGAGAAGCAGATCAGCTCGAGTCGCAAAGGCAGCGAACTTCTTGAGTGTGTTCGAGACAGTTTTTTGGAACAATATGTTCTTGAACCAACAACAGAACAGGCCATCAAGTTTTATTAATGATCCTGAATTAGATGAGTAGTGAGTCAATAATCTAATGGTGAAGGAGCATCGAGCTAACAGTGACCATAATATAACAGAATAAGAAAATTTAGGATTAATATCAGGAATTTCTTCTTAGTATAAAGAGTGATAAACACTGGAACAGACTCCCAGATAGAGGAGTGGAGGAAACCGTCCTGCACTCATTGATTGGATGCTGAGAAGGGTTCTGGATGGAGGAATTGATTTTTTTTATTCGTTTATGGGATGTGGACGTCGCTGGCAAAGCCAGCATTTATTGCCCATCCCTAATTGCCCTTGAGAAGGTGGTGGTGAGCTGCCTTCTTGAACTGCTGCAGTCCGTGTGGTGAAGGTACTCCCACAGTGCTGTTAGGGAGGGAGTTCCAGGATTTTGACCCAGCGACGATGAAGGATCGGCGATATATTTCCAAGTCAAGATGGTGTGTGACTTGGAGGGGAACTTGGAGGTGATGGTGTTCCCATGCGCCTGCTGCCCTTGTCCTTCTAGGTGGTAGAGTTCGCGGGTTTGGGAGGTGCTGCCAAAGAAGCCTTGGCGAGTTGCTGCAGTGCATCTTGTAGATGGTACACACTGCAGCCACGGTACGCCGGTGGTGGAGGGAATGAATGTTTAAGGTGCTTGGGGGGGGGGGTGCCAATAAAGCGGGCTGCTTTGTCCTGGATGGCGTCGAGCTTCTTGAGTGTTGTTGGAGCTGCACTCATCCAGGCAAGTGGAGAGTATTCCATCACACTCCTTACTTGTGCCTTGTAGATGAGGTCTGGAGGCTTTGGGGAGTCAGGAGGTGAGACACTCGCCACAGAATACCCAGCCTCTGACCTGCTCTTGTAACCACAGTATTTATATGGTTGGTCCAGTTAAGTTTCTGGTCAAAGGTGACCCCCAGGATATTGATGGTGGAGGATTCAGCGATGGTAATGCCATTGAATGTCAAGGGGTGGTGGTTAGACACTCTCTTGTTGGAGGTAGTCATTGCCTGACACTTGTGTTGCGCGAATGTTACCTGCCACTTATCAGCCCAAGCCTGAATGTCGTCCAGGTCTTGCTGCATGTGGGCATGGACTGTTTCATTTTCTGAGGAGTTGCGAATGAAACTGAACACTGTGCAATCATCAGCGAACATCCCCATTTCTGACCTTATGATGAAGGGAAGGTCATTGATGAAGCAGCTGAAGATGGTTGGGCCTAGGACACTGCCCTGAGGAACTCCTGCAGCGATGTCCTGGGACTGTGGTGATTGACCTCCAACAATCACAACCATCTTCCTTTGTGCTAGGTATGACTCCAGTCAATGGAGAGTTTTTCCCCTGATTCCCGTTGACTTCAATTTTACTAGGACTCCTTGATGCCCCACACGGTCAAATGCTGCCTTGGTGTCAAGGGCAGTCACTCTCACCTCACCTCTGGAATTCAGCTCTTTTGTCCATGTTTGGACCAAGGCTGTAATGAGGTCTGGAGCCGAGTGGTCCTGGCGGAACCCAAACTGTGCATCAGTGAGCAGGTTATTGGTGAGTAAGTGCCGCTTGATAGCATTGTTGACAACACCTTCTATCACTTTGCTGATGATTGAGAGTAGACTGATGGGGCAGTAATTGGCTGGATTGGATTTGTTCTGCTTTTTGTGGACAGGACATACCTGGGCAGTTTTGAACATTGTCGGATAGATGTCAGTTTTATAGCTGTACTGGAACAGCTTGGCTAGAGGCGCGGCTAGTTCTGGAGCACAAGTCTTCAGCACGATAGTCGGGATGTTGTCGGGGCCCACAGCCTTTGCTGTATCCAGTGCGCTCAGCCATTTCTTGATATCACGTGGAGTGAATTGAATTGGCTGAAGACTGGCTTCTGTGATGTTGGGGACCTCAGGAGGAGGGTCGAACAAATTTCCTCTTCTGTTTTTATCTCGTGAGCTTGTGAATTGGAACCCTGGTTGAGATCAGTTAACGCAGCACAGATTAGGGATTGATCCGGGGATCCATTGAGCCATCAGGGTCCTCATCTTGCGATATTCCTGGCTCCTTTACTGCAAATCCCCCGACAGCCAGACTGGGATCAGGAAGTCACCATTCGGAGAGCAGCGAGGGTGAACCCGGGGACCTGCCCCCCGACAAGCCCCCAACAACTAGAAAATTGGGGCAAAAGACAAACGATTCTCTTATTTTAACAGAAGAACATAAGAATTAAGAGCAGGAGTCGGCCATATGGACCCTCGAGCCTGCTCCGCCATTCAATAAGATCATGGCTGATCATCTACCTCAACTCCACTTTCCCGCCCGATCTCCATATCCCTTGATTCCCCATGAGTCCAAAAGTCTATCGACCTCAGCCTTGAATATACTCAAAGACTCAGCATCCGTAGCCCTCTGGGGAAGAGAATTCCAAAGATTCACAACCCTCCGAGTGAAGAAATTCCTCCTCATCTCAGTCTTAAATGGCCGACCCCTTATCCTGAGACTGTGACCCCTAGTTCTAGACACTTCAGCCAGGGGAAACAACCTCTCAGCATCTACCCTGTCAATCCCCTTCAGAATCTTGTATGTTTCAATGAGATCACCTCTCATTCTTCTCAACTCCAGAGAGTATAGGCCCATTCGACACAATCTCTCATCATAGGACAGCCCTCTCATCCCAGGAATAAATCTAGTGAACCTTCGTTCCACTGCCTCCAAGGCAAGTATATCCTTCCTTAGATAAGGAGACCAAATCTGTGCACAGTACTCCAGGTGTGGTCTCACCAAGGCCCTGCACAATTGTAGCAAGACTTCCTTACTCTTATACTCCAACCCCCTTGCAATAAAAGCCAACATGCCATTTGCCTTCCTTATTGCTTGCTGTACCTGCATGCTAGCTTTCTGTGTTTTTTGCACGAGGACACTCAAATCTCTCTGCACACCAACATTTGAAAGTTTCTCACCATTTAAAAAATATTGTTTTTCTATTCTTCCTACCAAAGTGAATAGCCTCACATTTCCTTACATTATACTCCATCTACCACCTTACTGCCCACTCACCTGTCTATCTATATCCCTTTGCAGACTCTTTGTGTTCTCCTCACAGCTTACTATCCCACCTAGCTTTGTATCATCAGCAAACTTGGATACATTGCACCTGGTCCCTGCATCTAGGTCATTAATATAAATTGTAAATAACTGAGGCCCCAACACTGATCCTTGCGGCACCCCACTAGTTACAGCTTGCCAACCTGAAAAAGATCCGTTTATCCCTACTCTCTGTTTTCTGTCCATTAACCAATCCTCTATCCATGCTATTATATTACCCCCAACCCCGTGAGCCCTAATCTTGTGTAATAACCTTTTATGTGGCACCTTATCGAATGCCTTTTGGAAATCCAAATATACTACATCCACTGTTTCCCCTTTATCTACCCTGCTAGTTACATCCTCAAAAAACTCTAATAAATTTGTCAAACACAATTTCCCTTTCATAAATCTATGTTGACTCTGCCTAAGTGCCCTGATACCACTTCCTTAACAATGAATTCCAGCATTTTCCCGACGACTGATGTCAGGCTAACTGGCCTGTAGTTCCCTGTTTTTTCTCTCCCTCCTTTCTTGAATAGCGGTGTTACATTTGTGACCTTCCAATCCACCGGGACCATTCTAGAATCCAGGGAATTTTGGAAGATCAAAACCAACGCATCCACTATCTCTTCAGCCACCTCTTTTAGAACCCTAGGATGCAGGCCATCATCAGATCCAGGGGATTTGTTGGCTTTTAGTCCCATTAGTTTCTCTAGTACTTTTTCTCTACTTATATTAATTATGTTAAGTTCCTCACCCTCATTAGACCCTTGGTTCCCCACCATTTTTGGTATGCTTTTTGTGTCTTCTACTGTGAAGACAGAAACGAAATATTTGTTTAACGTTTCTGCCATTTCCTTATTCCCCATAATAATTTCTCCTGTCTCAGCCTCTAAGGGACCAACGTTTACTTTTGCTACTCTCTTCCTTTTTACATACTTGGAGAAGCTCTCACAATCTGCTTTTATATTTCTTACTAGTTTTCCCTCATATTCTATTTTTTCCCTTTTTATCAATTTTTTGGTCAACCTTTGCTGGTTTCTGAAACTCTCCAATCCTCAGGCTTACTATTATTCTTTGCAACATTATAAGCTTCTTCTTTCAATCTAATGCTATCCTTAACTTCTTTAGTTAGCCACGGTTGGAACACTTTTGTTTCTCAATGGAATGTATTTTTGTTGAGAATTATGAAATATTTCTTTAAATGCTAGCCACTGCTTATCTACCGCCATACCTTTTAATCTATTTTTCCAATCTACCGTAGCCAACTCGCCCCTCATACCTATGCTTTGTAAAATTAGCCTCCGATGGGAATAATACTGGACGAGTAATCCCAGGACTGAGAGTTCAAATCCCACGAGGGCAGTCTGAGAAATTGAAACCAGTTTTTAAAAATCTGCAGATAAAATTCTGGTGTCTGTAAAAGTGACCATGAAGCTGTCGGGTTGTCGTAAAAACCCAACTGGTTCACTGATGCCCTTCAGGGAAGGAAACCTGCCGTCTGGGCCTATATGTGACTCCAGTCCCACAGCAAGGTGGTTGACTCTTAACTGCCCTCCAAAGTGCTCTAGCGAGACGCTGCGTTCTTTCACCACATTCTCAGGGTGTCGAGGGATAGGCAATTAATGCCGGCATTGCCAGAGACGCCCACATCCTGCAGAACGATTTTTTTAAAAAGGTGTGAAACCCAGTGCTCTATAAGGATGCAAAGCTGCTGTAATTACTAATTATTCTGCTTGGTGAGATAGGATCAGGCCGAACCAACCTCAAGGCTGAAGCACCTCCCACCTCTGCGAGCTCCGGTGTGGCTGTCAATCTCCCAAAGAACTTCCTGCCCCGGTGCCAGCTGTGAGGGTGCGATAGCATCTCCCAACTGATGGCCAGCTTTCGCTTATCAGGCATCTCGTACGGTTTGAAAGATGGCCGCCCACTTTACAGTTTAGAGACCACATCAGCCAGAGAGCAGCTGTGCAAGAGCTGAGTGACAATTGCTTCTCCGCAATCCCTGGACATTAGTCGGCCGTGGCTCAGTGGGTAGCACTCTCACCTCTGAGTCAGAAGGTCGTGGGTTCAAGTCCCACTCCAGAGACTTGTGCACAAAATCCACACTGACACTCCAGTGCAGTACTGAGGGAGCGCCGCACTGTCGGAGGGGCAGTACTGAGGGAGCGCTGCACTGTCGGAGGGGCAGTACTGAGGGAGCGCTGCACTGTCTGAGGGTCAGTACTGAGGGAGCGCTGCACTATCGGAGGGGCAGTACAGAGGGAGGGCTGCACTGTCGGAGGGGCAGTACTGAGGGAGCGCTGCACTGTTGGAGGGGCAGTACTGAGGGAGTGCCGTACTGTCGGAGGGGCAGTACTGAGGGATCGCTGCACTGTTGGAGGGGCAGTACTGAGGGAGTGCCTCACTGTCGGATGGGCAGTACTGAGGAAGTGCTGCACTGTCGGAGGGGCAGTACTGAGGGAGCGCTGCACTGTAGGAGGGGCAGTACTGAGGGAGAGCTACACTGTCAGAGGGGCAGTACTGAGGGAGCGCTGCACTGTCGGTGGGGCAGTACTGAGGGAGCGCTGCACTGTCTGAGGGTCAGTACTGAGGGAGCGCCGCACTGTCGGAGGGGCAGTACTGAGGGAGCGCTGCACTATCGGAGGGGCAGTACAGAGGGAGGGCTGCACTGTCGGAGGGGCAGTACTGAGGGAGCGCTGCACTGTTGGAGGGGCAGTACTGAGGGAGTGCTGTACTGTCGGAGGGGCAGTACTGAGGGAGCTCCGCACTGTCGGAGGGGCAGTACTGAGGGAGCGCTGCACTGTCGGAGGGGCAGTACTGAGGGAGCACTGCACTGTCGGAGGGGCAGTACTGAGGGAGAGCTACACTGTCGGTGGGGCAGTACTGAGGGAGCGCTGCACTGTTGGAGGGGCAGTACTGAGGGAGTGCTGTACTGTCGGAGGGGCAGTACTGAGGGAGCTCCGCACTGTCGGAGGGGCAGTACTGAGGGAGCGCTGCACTGTCGGAGGGGCAGTACTGAGGGAGCACTGCACTGTCGGAGGGGCAGTACTGAGGGAGAGCTACACTGTCGGTGGGGCAGTACTGAGGGAGTGCTGCACTGTCGGAGGGGCAGTACTGAGGGAGCTCCGCACTGTCGGAGGGGCAGTACTGAGGGAGCATTGCACTGTCGGAGGTGCAGTACTGAGGGAGAGCTACACTGTCGGAGGGGCAGTACTGGGGGAGCGCTGCACTGTCGGTGGGGCAGTACTGAGGGAGTGCTGCACTCTCTGAGCGTCAATACTGAGGGAGCGCTGCACTGTCGGAAGGGCAGTACTGAGGGAGTGCTACACTGTTGAAGGGGCAGTACTGAGGGAGCGCCGCACTGTCGGAGAGGCAGTACTGAGGGAGCGCTGCACTGTCGGAGGGGCAGTACAGAGGGAGAGCTGCACTGTCGGAGGGGCAGTACTGAGCGAGCGCTGCACTGTTGGAGGGCAGTACTGAGGGAGTGCCGTACTGTCGGAGGGGTAGTACTGAGGGAGTGCCGCACTGTCGGACTGTCAGTACTGAGGAAGCACCGCACTGTCGGAAGTGCATTACTGAAGGAGTGCTGCACTGTCGGAGGGGCAGTACTGAGGGAGTGCCGCACTGTCGGAGGGCAGTACTGAGGGAGCGCCGCGCTGTCGGAGGGATAGTACTGAGAGAGCGCTGCACTGTCGGAGGGGTAGTACTGAGGGAGGGCTGCACTGTCGGAGGGGCAGTACTGAGGGAGGGCTGCACTGTTGGAGGGGCAGTACTGAGGGAGTGCTGCACTGTCGGAGGGGCAGTACTGAGGGAGGGCTGCACTGTCGGAGGGGCAGTACTGAGGGAGTGCTGCATTGTCGGAGGGGCAGTACTGAGGGAGTGCCGCACTGTCGGAGGGATAGTACTGAGGGAGCGCCGCACTGTCGGAGGGGCAGTACTGAGGGAGGGCCGCACTGTCGGAGGGGCAGTACTGAGGGAGGGCCGCACTGTCGGAGGGGCAGTACTGAGGGAGCGCTGCACTGTCGGAGGGGGCAGTACTGAGGGAGTGCTGCATTGTTGGAGGGGCAGTACTGAGGGAGGGCTGCACTGTCGGAGGGGCAGTGCTGAGGGAGTGCTGCATTGTCGGAGGGGCAGTACTGAGGGAGGGCCGCACTGTCGGAGGGATAGTACTGAGGGAGCGCCGCACTGTCGGAGGGGCAGTACTGAGGGAGTGCTGCATTGTTGGAGGGGCAGTACTGAGGGAGCGCTGCACTGTCGGAGGGGCAGTACTGAGGGAGCGCTGCACTGTCGGAGGTGCCGTCTTTCGGTTGAGACGTTAAACCGAGGCCCCTTCTGCCCTCTCAGGTGGATGTAAATGATTCCATGGCCACTATTGGAAGAAAAATGAGAAGTCGCACAACACCAGGTTATAGTCCAACAGTTTTATTTAAAATTACGAACTTTCGGAGCTCCGCTCCTTCTTCTGGTAAAGGTACAGTGAGGGAATCTATTACACAGTATATATACACAGAGAACAATTTGTCTGCAGAGATGTGTCTCTGATGTGTCTTTGATGTAATGCCTCCCAAACAGATTGTATCTCTGCAGACAAATTGTTCTCTGTGTATATATACTGTGTAGTAGATTCCCTCAGTGTACCTTTACCTGAAGAAGGAGCGGAGCTCCGAAAGCTCGTAATTTTAAATAAAACTGTTGGACTATAACCTGGTGTTGTGCGACTTCTCATTTTTGTCCACCTCAGTCCAACACCGGCCTCTCCGCATCATGACCACTATTGGAAGAAGAGCAGGGGAGTTCTTCCCGGTGTCCTGGCCCATAATTATCACTCAACTAGCATCATTAAAAAAGATTATCTGATCATTATCTCGTTGTTGTTTGTGAGAGCTTGCTGTGCGCAATTTTGGCTGCCACGTTTCCTACATTACAACAGTGACCTCAAAAAGTACTTCATTGGTTGTGAAGTGGACGTTGAACCATTAAGCAGATATTAGGAGTGGTGACCAAAGGCTTGGTCAAAGAAGTGGGTTTTGAGGAGAGAGAGGCGGAGAGGTTCAGGGAGGGAATTCCAGAGCTTAGGGCCCAGGCAGCTGAAGGCACGGCCGCCAATGGTGGGGCGAAGGGAGGGAAGGATGCGCAAGAGGCCAGAGTAAGAGGATTGTAGGGCTGAAGAAGGTTCGGGAGTGCCAAGCCCATAAGGGATTTTTAGCTCGTGGTCAAATAGGACTCTGAGGTTGCGAACAATCTGGTTCAACCTGAGACCATGACCAGGAGGATGGAATTGGTGGTGAGAGCTCGGAGTTTGTGGTGGGGGCTGAAGATGAAGGCTTTAGTCTTACCACTGTTTGGCTGGAGGAAGTTGTGGGTCATTCAAGACCTTTTTTATTCATCCTTGGGATATAGGCATTGCTTTTAAGGCTGGCATTTATTGTCCATCCCTTATTGCCCTTGTGAAGGTGGTGGTGAGCCTTCTTGAACCGCTGCAGTCCGTGTGGTGAAGGTACTCCCACAGTGCTGTTAGGAAGGGAGTTCCAGGATTTTGACCCAGCGACAATGAAGGAACGGCGATATATTTCCAAGTCAGGATGGTGTGTGAATTGGAGGGGAACTTGGAGGTGGTGGTGTTCCTATGCGCCTGCTGCCGTTGTCCTTCTAGGTGGTAGAGGTCGTGGGTTTGGGAGGTGCTGCCGAAGGAGCCTTGGCGAGTTGCTGCAGTGCATCTTGTAGATGGTACACACTGCAGCCACGGTACGCCGGTGGTGGAGGGAGTGAATGTTTAAGGTGGTGGATGGGGTGCCAATCAAGCGGGCTGCTTTGTCCTGGATGGTGTTGAGCTTCTTGAGTGTTGTTGGAGCTGCACTCATCCAGGCAAGTGGAGAGTATTCCATCACACTCCCTACTTGTGCCTTGTAGATGGTAGAAACGCTTTGGGGAGTCAGGAGGTGAGACACTCACCGCAGAATACCCAGCCTCTGACCTGCTCTTGTTGCCACAGTATTTATGTGGTTGGTCCAGTTAAGTTTCTGGTCAAAGGTGACCCCCAGGATGTTGATGGTGGGTGATTCAGCGATGGTAATGCCGTTGAATGTCAAGGGGAGGTGGTTAGACTCTCACTTGTTGGAGATGCACATTGTCTGGCACTTTTGTGGAGTGAATGTTAACTGCTACTTATCAGCCCAAGCCTTAATGTTGTCCAGGTCTTGTTGCATGCGGGCATGGACTGCTTCATTATCTAAGAAATTGCGAATGGAACTGAACACTGTGCAATCATCAGCGAACATCCCCACTTCTGACCTTATGTTGGAGGGAAGGTCATTGATGAAGCAGCTGAAGATAGTTGGGCCTAGGGTGCTGTCCTGAGGAACTCCTGCAGCGATGTCCTGGGGCTGAGATGATTGACCTCCAACCACCACAACTATCTTGCCTCAGCTGGAGTATTGTGTCCAATTCTGGGCACCGTACTTTAGGAAGGATGTCAAGGCCTTGGAGAGGGTGCAGAGGAGATTTACTAGAATGGTTCCAGGGATGAAGGACTTCATTATGTGGAGAGACTGGAGAAGCTGGGACTGTTCTCCTTCGAGCAGAGAAGGTTAAGGGGAGATTTAATAGAGATGTTCAAAATCATGAAGGGTTTTGATAGAGTAAATAAGGAGAAACTGTTTCCACTGGCAGGAGGGTCGGTAATCAGAAGACACAGATTTAAGATAATTGGCAAAAGAACCAGAGGGGAGATGAGGAATCTTTCTTACACAGCGAGTTGTGATCTGGAATGCGCTGCCTGAAAGGGTGGTGGAAGCAGATTCAATAGTAACTTTCAAAAGAGAATTGGATAAATACTTGAAGGGAAAAAATTTGCAAGGCTGTGGGGAAAGAGAGGGGGAGTGGGACTAATTGGAGAGCTCTTTCAAAGAGCCGGCACAGACACTACGGGCCGAATGGCCTCCCCCTGTGCTGTATCATTCAATGATTTTCCTTAGTGCTAGCTTTACTCCAGCCACTGGAGAATTTTCTCACTGATTCCCACTGACGAACACTCTGACATCACAGAGGCAGTGCAGGGGTCAAGAGGGGTGGTGGTGAGATTGAGCTGGGTATCAGATGATGACACCAAGGGGTAACATGAAGGTGTGAAGAGGAGGGGTGAAGGATGCATCCTTGGGAGACTCCGGAGGTAACATTGCGAGAGCGGGAAGAGAAGTCATTGCAGGGAATGCTCGGCCTACGATTGACTCTAACGATATAACCAGGCGCGAGCCGTCCCTCTCTGCTGGACAACGGAGGAGAGGCGTTGGAGGAGAATGATATTGTCGCCCATGTCAAAAGCTGTAGAGAAGTTGGGATGGATGAGGAGGGACAGTGCACCTCTGTACCAGTCACAGAGGATAGCAGTGCCTGTGGGACCCGTCCCCCAGTGAGAGTCAGTGCCTGTGGAACTGTACCCCAGTGAGAGTCAGTGTCTGTGGAACACGTACCCCAGTGAGAGTCAGTCTCTGTGGAACCCATACCCCAGTGAGAGTCAGTCTCTGTGGAACTGTACCCCAGTGAGAGTCAGTGTCTGTGGAACTGTACCCCAGTGAGAGACAGTCTCTGTGGAAATGAACCCCAGTGAGAGTCAGTGTCTGTGGAACCCGTACCCCAGTGAGAGTCAGTGTATGTGGAACTGTACCCCAGTGAGAGTCAGTGTCTGTGGAACTGTACCCCAGTGGGAGTCAGTGTCTGTGGAACCCGTACCCCAGTGAGAGTCAGTGTATGTGGAACTGTACCCCAGTGAGAGTCAGTGTCTGTGGAACCCGTACCCCAGTGAGAGTCAGTGTCTGTGGAAACCGTACCCCACTGAGAGTCAGTGTCGGTGGAACCCGTACCCCAGTGAGAGTCAGTGTCTGTGGAACCCGTACCCCAGTGAGAGTCAGTGTCTGTGGAACCCGTACCCCAGTGAGAGTCAGTGCCTGTGGAACCCATACCCCAGTGAGAGTCAGTGTCTGTGGAATCCGTACCCCATTGAGAGTCAGTGTGTGTGGAACTGTACCCCAGTGAGAGTCAGTCTCTGTGGAACTGTACCCCAGTGAGAGTCAATGTCTGTGGAACCCGTACCCCAGTGAGAGTCAGGGTCTGTGGAACTGTATCCCAGTGAGAGTCAGTCTCTGTGGAACTGAACCCCAGTGAGAGTCAGTGTCTGTGGAACCCGTACCCCAGTGAGAGTCAGGGTCTGTGGAACAGTAGCCCAGTGAGAGTCAGTGTCTGTGGAACCCGTACCCCAGTGAGAGTCAGTGTCTGTGGAACAGTAGCCCAGTGAGAGTCAGTGTCTGTGGAACCCGTACCCCAGTGAGAGTCAGTGTCTGTGGAACTGTACCCCAGTGAGAGTCAGTGTCTGTGGAACCCTTACCCCAGTGAGAGTCAGTGTCTGTGGAACCAGTACCCAAGTGAGAGTCAGTGCCTGTGGAACCCGTACCCCAGTGAGAGTCAGTGTCTGTGGAACCCGTACCACAGTGAGAGTCAGTGTCTGTGGAACCCGTACCCCAGTGAGAGTCAGGGTCTGTGGAACCCGTACCCCTGTGAAATTCAGTGTTGTGGAACCCGTACCCCAGTGAGAGTCAGTGTGTGTGGAACCCGTAAACCAGTGAAAGTCAGTGTCTGTGGAACCTGTACCCCAATGAGAGTCAGTGTCTGTGGAACTGTACCCCAGTGAGAGTCAGTGTCTGTGGAACCCGTACCCCAGTGAGAGTCAGTGTCTGTGGAACCCGTACCCCAGTGAGAGTCAGTGTCTGTGGAACCCGTACCCCAGTGAGAGTCAGTGTCTGTGGAACCCTTACCCCAGTGAGATGTCAGTGCCTGTGGAACCCGTACCCCAGTGAGAGTCAGTGTCTGTGGAACTGTACCCCAGTGAGAGTCAGTGTCTGTGGAACTGTACCCCAGTGAGAGTCGGTGTCTGTGGAACCTGTACCCCTGTGAGATTCAGTGTCTGTGGAACTGTACCCAAGTGAGATTCAGTGTCTGTGGAACTGTATCCCAGTGAGAGTCAGTGTCTGTGGAACTGTTCCCCAGTGAGAGTCATTGTCTGTGGAACCTGTACCCCAGTGAGATTCAGTGTCTGTGGAACTGTTCCCCAGTGAGATTCAGTGAATGTGGAACTGTCTACCAGAGAGAGTCAGTGTCTGTGGAACCTGTACTCCGTGAGATTCAGTGTCTGTGGAACTGTACCCCAGTGAGATTCAGTGACTGTGGAACTGTATCTCAGTGAGAGTCAGTGTCTGTGGAACCTGTACCCCAGTGAGATTCAGTGTCTGTACAACTGTACCCCAGTGAGATTCAGTGACTGTGGAACTGTACCCCAGTGAGAGTCAGTGTCTGTGGAACCCATACCCCAGTGAGAGTCAGTGTCTGTGGAATCCGTACCCCAGTGAGAGTCAGTGTCTGCGGAACCCGTACCCCAGTGAGAGTCAGTCTCTGTGGAACTGTGCCCCAGTGAGAGTCAGTGTCTGTGGAACCCGTTCCCCAGTGAGAGTCAGGGTCTGTGGAACTCTACCCCAGTGAGATTCAGTGTCTGTGGAACTGTATCCCAGTGAGAGTCAGTTTCTGTGGAACCTGTACCCCAGCGAGATTCAGTGTCTGTGGAACTGTACCCCAGTGAGATTCAGTGACTGTGGAACTGTACCCCAGTGAGATTCAGTGTCTGTGGAACCTGTACCCCAGTGAGATTCAGTGTCTGTGGAACCTGTACCCCAGTGAGATTCAGTGACTGTGGAACTGTACCCCAGTGAGAGTCAGTGTCTGTGGAACCCGTACCCCAGTGAGAGTCAGTGTCTGTGGAAACCGTACCCCAGTGAGAGTCAGTCTCTGTGGAACTGTACCCCAGTGAGAGTCAGTGTCTGTGGAACCCATACCCCAGTGAGAGTCAGGGTCTGTGGAACTGTACCCCAGTGAGAGTCAGTGTCTGTGGAACCCGTACCCCAGTGAGAGTCAGTGTCTGTGGAACCCTTACCCCAGTGAGAGTCAGTGCCTGTGGAACCCGTACCCCAGTGAGAGTCAGTGTCTGTGGAACTGTACCCCAGTGAGAGTCAGTGTCTGTGGAATCTGTACCCCAGTGAGATTCAGTGTCTGTGGAACTGTACCTCAGTGAGATTCAGTGTCTGTGGAACTGCACCCCAGTGAGATTCAGTGACTGTGGAACTGTACCCCAGTGAGAGTCAGTGTCTGTGGAACCCGTACCCCAGTGAGATTCAGTGTCTGTGGAACTGTACCCCAGTGAGATTCATGTGACTGTGGAACTGTACCCCAGTGAGAGTCAGTGTCTGTGGAACTGTACCCGAGTGAGATTCAGTTTCTGTGGAACCTGTACCCCTGTGAGATTCAGTGTCTGTGGAACCTGTACCCCAGTGAGATTCTGTGACTGTGGAACTGTACCCCAGTGAGAGTCAGTGTCTGTGGAACCCGTACCCCAGTGAGAGTCAGTGTCTGTGGAAACCGTACCCCAGTGAGAGTCAGTCTCTGTGGAACTGTACCCCAGTGAGAGTCAGTGCCTGTGGAACCCATACCCCAGTGAGAGTCAGGGTCTGTGGAACTGTACCCCAGTGAGAGTCAGTGTCTGTGGAACCCGTACCCCAGTGAGAGTCAGTGTCTGTGGAACCCTTACCCCAGTGAGAGTCAGTGCCTGTGGAACCCGTACCCCAGTGAGAGTCAGTGTCTGTGGAACTGTACCCCAGTGAGATTCAGTGTCTGTGGAACTGTACCCCAGTGAGAGTCAGTGTCTGTGGAACATGTACCCCAGTGAGATTCAGTGTCTGTGGAACTGTACCCCAGTGAGATTCAGTGTCTGTGGAACTGTATCCCAGTGAGAATCAGTGTCTTTGGTACCTGTACCCCAGTGAGAGTCAGTGTCTGTGGAACCCGTACCCCAGTGAGAGTCAGTGTCTGTGGAACCCTTACCCCAGTGAGAGTCAGTGCCTGTGGAACCCGTACCCCAGTGAGAGTCAGTGTCTGTGGAACTGTACCCCAGTGAGATTCAGTGTCTGTGGAACTGTACCCCAGTGAGAGTCAGTGTCTGTGGAACATGTACCCCAGTGAGATTCAGTGTCTGTGGAACTGTACCCCAGTGAGATTCAGTGTCTGTGGAACTGTATCCCAGTGAGAATCAGTGTCTTTGGTACCTGTACCCCAGTGAGATTCAGTGTCTGTGGAACTGCACCCCAGTGAGATTCAGTGACTGTGGAACTGTACCCCAGTGAGAGTCAGTGTCTGTGGAACCCGTACCCCAGTGAGATTCAGTGTCTGTGGAACTGTACCCCAGTGAGATTCATGTGACTGTGGAACTGTACCCCAGTGAGAGTCAGTGTCTGTGGAACTGTACCCGAGTGAGATTCAGTTTCTGTGGAACCTGTACCCCTGTGAAAGTCAGTGTCTGTGGAACCCGTACCCCAGAGTGAGTCAGTGTGTGTGGAACCCGTACCCCAGTGAAAGTCAGTGTCTGTGGAACCTGTACCCCAATGAGAGTCAGTGTCTGTGGAACTGTACCCCAGTGAGAGTCCGTGTCTGTGGAACCCGTACCCCAGTGAGAGTCAGTGTCTGTGGAACCCGTACCCCAGTGAGAGTCAGTGTCTGTGGAACCCGTACCCCAGTGAGAGTCAGTGTCTGTGGAACCCTTACCCCAGTGAGATGTCAGTGCCTGTGGAACCCGTACCCCAGTGAGAGTCAGTGTCTGTGCAACTGTACCCCAGTGAGAGTCGATGTCTGTGGAACCTGTACCCCTGTGAGATTCAGTGTCTGTGGAACTGTACTCCAGTGAGAGTCAGTGTCTGTGGAACTGTACCCCAGTGAGATTCAGTGTCTGTGGAACTGTATCCCACTGAGAGTCATTGTCTGTGGAACTGTTCCCCAGTGAGAGTCAGTGTCTGTGGAACCTGTTCCCCAGTGAGATTCAGTGTCTGTGGAACTGTTCCCCAGTGAGATTCAGTGATTGTGGAACTGTCTACCAGAGAGAGTCAGTGTCTGTGGAACCCGTACTCCGTGAGATTCAGTGTCTGTGGAACTGTACCCCAGTGAGATTC
The DNA here is from genome assembly GCA_030390025.1 of Squalus acanthias. Taxonomy (NCBI): domain Eukaryota; kingdom Metazoa; phylum Chordata; class Chondrichthyes; order Squaliformes; family Squalidae; genus Squalus; species Squalus acanthias. Next base: position 100,245 of record JASTWF010000950.1, read on the forward strand.
AGTGTCTGTGGAACTGTATCCCAGTGAGAGTCAGTGTCTGTGGAACCTGTACCCCAGTGAGATTCAGTGTCTGTGCAACTGTACCCCAGTGAGATTCAGTGACTGTGGAACTGTACCCCAGTGAGAGTCAGTGTCTGTGGAACCCGTACCCCAGTGAGAGTCAGTCTCTGTGGAACTGTGCCCCAGTAAGAGTCAAGATCTGTGGAACTCTACCCCAGTGAGATTCAGTGTCTGTGGAACTGTATCCCAGTGAGAGTCAGTGTCTGTGGAACTGTACCCCAGTGAGAGTCAGTGTCTGTGGAACTGTACCCCAGTGAGATTCAGTGTCTGTGGAACTGTATCCCAGTGAGAGTCAGTGTCTTTGGAACCTGTACCCCAGTGAGATTCAGTGTCTGTGGAACTGCACCCCAGTGAGATTCAGTGACTGTGGAACTGTACCCCAGTGAGAGTCAGTGTCTGTGGAACCCGTACCCCAGTGAGATTCAGTGTCTGTGGAACTGTACCCCAGTGAGATTCATGTGACTGTGGAACTGTACCCCAGTGAGAGTCAGTGTCTGTGTAACCCGTACCCCAGTGAGAGTCAGTGTGTGTGGAACCCGTACCCCAGTGAAAGTCAGTGTCTGTGGAACCTGTACCCCAATGAGAGTCAGTGTCTGTGGAACTGTACCCCAGTGAGAGTCAGTGTCTGTGGAACCCGTACCCCAGTGAGAGTCAGTGTCTGTGGAACCCGTAACCCAGTGAGAGTCAGTGTCTGTGGAACCCTTACCCCAGTGAGAGTCAGTGTCTGTGGAACTGTACCCCAGTGAGATTCAGTGCCTGTGGAACCCGTACCCCAGTGAGAGTCAGTGTCTGTGCAACTGTATCCCAGTGAGAGTCAGTGTCTGTGGAACCTGTACCCCAGTGAGATTCAGTGTCTGTGGAACTGTACCCCAGTGAGATTCAGTGACTGTGGAACTGTACCCCAGTGAGAGTCAGTGTCTGTGGAACTGTACCCCAGTGAGATTCAGTGTCTGTGGAACCTGTACCCCAGTTAGAATCAGTGTCTGTGGAACCTGTACCCCAGTGAGAGTCAGTGTCTGTGGAACTTGTACCCGAGTGAGAATCAGTGTGTGTGGAACCCATACCTCAGTGAGAGTCAGCGTCTGTGGAACCCGTACCCCAGTGAGAGTCAGTGTCTGTGGAAACCGTACCCCAGTGAGAGTCAGTCTCTGTGGAACTGTACCCCAGTGAGAGTCAGTGTCTGTGGAACCCATACCCCAGTGAGAGTCAGGGTCTGTGGAACTGTACCCCAGTGAGAGTCAGTGTCTGTGGAACCCGTACCCCAGTGAGAGTCAGTGTCTGTGGAACCCTTACCCCAGTGAGAGTCAGTGCCTGTGGAACCCGTACCCCAGTGAGAGTCAGTGTCTGTGGAACTGTACCCCAGTGAGAGTCAGTGTCTGTGGAATCTGTACCCCAGTGAGATTCAGTGTCTGTGGAACTGTACCTCAGTGAGATTCAGTGTCTGTGGAACTGCACCCCAGTGAGATTCAGTGACTGTGGAACTGTACCCCAGTGAGAGTCAGTGTCTGTGGAACCCGTACCCCAGTGAGATTCAGTGTCTGTGGAACTGTACCCCAGTGAGATTCATGTGACTGTGGAACTGTACCCCAGTGAGAGTCAGTGTCTGTGGAACTGTACCCGAGTGAGATTCAGTTTCTGTGGAACCTGTACCCCTGTGAGATTCAGTGTCTGTGGAACCTGTACCCCAGTGAGATTCTGTGACTGTGGAACTGTACCCCAGTGAGAGTCAGTGTCTGTGGAACCCGTACCCCAGTGAGAGTCAGTGTCTGTGGAAACCGTACCCCAGTGAGAGTCAGTCTCTGTGGAACTGTACCCCAGTGAGAGTCAGTGCCTGTGGAACCCATACCCCAGTGAGAGTCAGGGTCTGTGGAACTGTACCCCAGTGAGAGTCAGTGTCTGTGGAACCCGTACCCCAGTGAGAGTCAGTGTCTGTGGAACCCTTACCCCAGTGAGAGTCAGTGCCTGTGGAACCCGTACCCCAGTGAGAGTCAGTGTCTGTGGAACTGTACCCCAGTGAGATTCAGTGTCTGTGGAACTGTACCCCAGTGAGAGTCAGTGTCTGTGGAACATGTACCCCAGTGAGATTCAGTGTCTGTGGAACTGTACCCCAGTGAGATTCAGTGTCTGTGGAACTGTATCCCAGTGAGAATCAGTGTCTTTGGTACCTGTACCCCAGTGAGAGTCAGTGTCTGTGGAACCCGTACCCCAGTGAGAGTCAGTGTCTGTGGAACCCTTACCCCAGTGAGAGTCAGTGCCTGTGGAACCCGTACCCCAGTGAGAGTCAGTGTCTGTGGAACTGTACCCCAGTGAGATTCAGTGTCTGTGGAACTGTACCCCAGTGAGAGTCAGTGTCTGTGGAACATGTACCCCAGTGAGATTCAGTGTCTGTGGAACTGTACCCCAGTGAGATTCAGTGTCTGTGGAACTGTATCCCAGTGAGAATCAGTGTCTTTGGTACCTGTACCCCAGTGAGATTCAGTGTCTGTGGAACTGCACCCCAGTGAGATTCAGTGACTGTGGAACTGTACCCCAGTGAGAGTCAGTGTCTGTGGAACCCGTACCCCAGTGAGATTCAGTGTCTGTGGAACTGTACCCCAGTGAGATTCATGTGACTGTGGAACTGTACCCCAGTGAGAGTCAGTGTCTGTGGAACTGTACCCGAGTGAGATTCAGTTTCTGTGGAACCTGTACCCCTGTGAAAGTCAGTGTCTGTGGAACCCGTACCCCAGAGTGAGTCAGTGTGTGTGGAACCCGTACCCCAGTGAAAGTCAGTGTCTGTGGAACCTGTACCCCAATGAGAGTCAGTGTCTGTGGAACTGTACCCCAGTGAGAGTCCGTGTCTGTGGAACCCGTACCCCAGTGAGAGTCAGTGTCTGTGGAACCCGTACCCCAGTGAGAGTCAGTGTCTGTGGAACCCGTACCCCAGTGAGAGTCAGTGTCTGTGGAACCCTTACCCCAGTGAGATGTCAGTGCCTGTGGAACCCGTACCCCAGTGAGAGTCAGTGTCTGTGCAACTGTACCCCAGTGAGAGTCGATGTCTGTGGAACCTGTACCCCTGTGAGATTCAGTGTCTGTGGAACTGTACTCCAGTGAGAGTCAGTGTCTGTGGAACTGTACCCCAGTGAGATTCAGTGTCTGTGGAACTGTATCCCACTGAGAGTCATTGTCTGTGGAACTGTTCCCCAGTGAGAGTCAGTGTCTGTGGAACCTGTTCCCCAGTGAGATTCAGTGTCTGTGGAACTGTTCCCCAGTGAGATTCAGTGATTGTGGAACTGTCTACCAGAGAGAGTCAGTGTCTGTGGAACCCGTACTCCGTGAGATTCAGTGTCTGTGGAACTGTACCCCAGTGAGATTCAGTGTCTGTGGAACTGTATCCCAGTGAGAGTCAGTGTCTGTGGAACCTGTACCCCAGTGAGATTCAGTGTCTGTGCAACTGTACCCCAGTGAGATTCAGTGACTGTGGAACTGTACCCCAGTGAGAGTCAGTGTCTGTGGAACCCGTACCCCAGTGAGAGTCAGTCTCTGTGGAACTGTGCCCCAGTAAGAGTCAAGATCTGTGGAACTCTACCCCAGTGAGATTCAGTGTCTGTGGAACTGTATCCCAGTGAGAGTCAGTGTCTGTGGAACTGTACCCCAGTGAGAGTCAGTGTCTGTGGAACTGTACCCCAGTGAGATTCAGTGTCTGTGGAACTGTATCCCAGTGAGAGTCAGTGTCTTTGGAACCTGTACCCCAGTGAGATTCAGTGTCTGTGGAACTGCACCCCAGTGAGATTCAGTGACTGTGGAACTGTACCCCAGTGAGAGTCAGTGTCTGTGGAACCCGTACCCCAGTGAGATTCAGTGTCTGTGGAACTGTACCCCAGTGAGATTCATGTGACTGTGGAACTGTACCCCAGTGAGAGTCAGTGTCTGTGTAACCCGTACCCCAGTGAGAGTCAGTGTGTGTGGAACCCGTACCCCAGTGAAAGTCAGTGTCTGTGGAACCTGTACCCCAATGAGAGTCAGTGTCTGTGGAACTGTACCCCAGTGAGAGTCAGTGTCTGTGGAACCCGTACCCCAGTGAGAGTCAGTGTCTGTGGAACCCGTAACCCAGTGAGAGTCAGTGTCTGTGGAACCCTTACCCCAGTGAGAGTCAGTGTCTGTGGAACTGTACCCCAGTGAGATTCAGTGCCTGTGGAACCCGTACCCCAGTGAGAGTCAGTGTCTGTGCAACTGTATCCCAGTGAGAGTCAGTGTCTGTGGAACCTGTACCCCAGTGAGATTCAGTGTCTGTGGAACTGTACCCCAGTGAGATTCAGTGACTGTGGAACTGTACCCCAGTGAGAGTCAGTGTCTGTGGAACTGTACCCCAGTGAGATTCAGTGTCTGTGGAACCTGTACCCCAGTTAGAATCAGTGTCTGTGGAACCTGTACCCCAGTGAGAGTCAGTGTCTGTGGAACTTGTACCCGAGTGAGAATCAGTGTGTGTGGAACCCATACCTCAGTGAGAGTCAGCGTGTGTGGAACCCGTACCCCAGTGAGATGTCAGTGCCTGTGGAACCCGTACCCCAGTGAGAGTCAGTGTCTGTGGAACTGTACCCCAGTGAGAGTCAGTGTCTGTGGAACCTGTATCCCAGTGAGAATCAGTGTCTGTGGAACTGTACCCCAGTGAGAGTCAGTGTCTGTGGAACTGTACCCCAGTGAGATTCAGTGTCTGTGGAACTGTATCACAGTGAGAGTCAGTGTCTGTGGAACCTGTACCCCAGTGAGATTCAGTGTCTGTGGAACTGTTCCCCAGTGAGATTCAGTGACTGTGGAACTGTCTACCAGAGAGAGTCAGTGTCTATGGAAGCCGTACTCCGTGAGATTCAGTGTCTGTGGAACTGTACCCCAGTGAGATTCAGTGACTGTGGAACTGTATCCCAGTGAGAGTCAGTGTCTGTGGAACCTGTACCCCAGTGAGATTCAGTGTCTGTGCAACTGTACCCCAGTGAGATTCAGTGACTGTGGAACTGTACCCCAGTGAGAGTCAGTGTCTGTGGAACCCATACCCCAGTGAGAGTCAGTGTCTGTGGAATCCGTACCCCAGTGAGAGTCAGTGTCTGTGGAACCCGTACCCCAGTGAGAGTCAGTCTCTGTGGAACTGTGCCCCAGTGAGAGTCAGTGTCTGTGGAACCTGTTCCCCAGTGAGAGTCAGGGTCTGTGGAACTCTACTCCAGTGAGATTCAGTGTCTGTGGAACTGTATCCCAGTGAGAGTCAGTGTCTGTGGAACCTGTACCCCAGTGAGATTCAGTGTCTGTGGAACTGTACCCCAGTGAGATTCAGTGACTGTGGAACTGTACCCCAGTGAGATTCAGTGTCTGTGGAACCTGTACCCCAGTGAGATTCAGTGTCTGTGGAACCTGTACCCCAGTGAGATTCAGTGACTGTGGAACTGTACCCCAGTGAGAGTCAGTGTCTGTGGAACCCGTACCCCAGTGAGAGTCAGTGTCTTTGGAAACCGTACCCCAGTGAGAGTCAGTCTCTGTGGAACTGTACCCCAGTGAGAGTCAGTGTCTGTGGAACCCATACCCCAGTGAGAGTCAGGGTCTGTGGAACTGTACCCCAGTGAGAGTCAGTGTCTGTGGAACCCGTACCCCAGTGAGAGTCAGTGTCTGTGGAACCCTTACCCCAGTGAGAGTCAGTGCCTGTGGAACCCGTACCCCAGTGAGAGTCAGTGTCTGTGGAACTGTACCCCAGTGAGAGTCGGTGCCTGTGGAACCCGTACCCCAGTGAGAGTCAGTGTCTGTGGAACTGTACCCCAGTGAGAGTCGGTGTCTGTGGAACCTGTACCCCAGTGAGATTCAGTGACTGTGGAACTGTACCCCAGTGAGAGTCAGTGTCTGTGGAACCCGTACCCCAGTGAGATTCAGTGTCTGTGGAACTGTACCCCAGTGAGATTCATGTGACCTTGGAACTGTACCCCAGTGAGAGTCAGTGTTTGTGGAACTGTACCCGAGTGAGATTCAGTGTCTGTGGAATCTGTACCCCAGTGAGATTCAGTGTCTGTGGAACTGTACCCAAGTTAGAGTCAGTGTCTGTGGAACCCGTACCCCTGTGAAATTCAGTGTTGTGGAACCCGTACCCCAGTGAGAGTCAGTGTGTGTGGAACCCGTAAACCAGTGAAAGTCAGTGTCTGTGGAACCTGTACCCCAATGAGAGTCAGTGTCTGTGGAACTGTACCCCAGTGAGAGTCAGTGTCTGTGGAACCCGTACCCCAGTGAGAGAAGGTGTCTGTGGAACCCGTACCCCAGTGAGAGTCAGTGTCTGTGGAACCCGTACCCCAGTGAGAGTCAGTGTCTGTGGATCCCTTACCCCAGTGAGATGTCAGTGCCTGTGGAACCCGTACCCCAGTGAGAGTCAGTGTCTGTGGAACTGTACCCCAGTGAGAGTCAGTGTCTGTGGAACTGTACCCCAGTGAGAGTCGGTGTCTGTGGAACCTGTACCCCTGTGAGATTCAGTGTCTGTGGAACTGTACTCCAGTGAGAGTCAGTGTCTGTGGAACTGTACCCAAGTGAGATTCAGTGTCTGTGGAACTGTATCCCACTGAGAGTCAGTGTCTGTGGAACTGTTCCCCAGTGAGAGTCAGTGTCTGTGGAACCTGCACCCCAGTGAGATTCAGTGTCTGTGGATCTGTTCCCCAGTGAGATTCAGTGAATGTGGAACTGTCTACCAGAGAGAGTCAGTGTCTGTGGAACCCGTACTCCGTGAGATTCAGTGTCTGTGGAACTGTACCCCAGTGAGATTCAGTGACTGTACAACTGTACCCCAGTGAGATTCAGTGACTGTGGAACTGTACCCCAGTGAGAGTCAGTGTCTGTGGAACCCATACCCCAGTGAGAGTCAGTGTCTGTGGAATCCGTACCCCAGTGAGAGTCAGTGTCTGCGGAACCCTTACCCCAGTGAGAGTCAGTCTCTGTGGAACTGTGCCCCAGTGAGAGTCAGTGTCTGTGGAACCCGTTCCCCAGTGAGAGTCAGGGTCTGTGGAACTCTACCCCAGTGAGATTCAGTGTCTGTGGAACTGTATCCCAGTGAGAGTCAGTGTCTGTGGAACCTGTACCCCAGTGAGATTCAGTGTCTGTGGAACTGTACCCCAGTGAGATTCAGTGACTGTGGAACTGTACCCCAGTGAGATTCAGTGTCTGTGGAACCTGTACCCCAGTGAGATTCAGTGTCTGTGGAACCTGTACCCCAGTGAGATTCAGTGACTGTGGAACTGTACCCCAGTGAGAGTCAGTGTCTGTGGAACCCGTACCCCAGTGAGAGTCAGTGTCTGTGGAAACCGTACCCCAGTGAGAGTCAGTCTCTGTGGAACTGTACCCCAGTGAGAGTCAGTGTCTGTGGAATCCATACCCCAGTGAGAGTCAGGGTCTGTGGAACTGTACCCCAGTGAGAGTCAGTGTCTGTGGAACCCGTACCCCAGTGAGAGTCAGTGTCTGTGGAACCCTTACCCCAGTGAGAGTCAGTGCCTGTGGAACCCGTACCCCAGTGAGAGTCAGTGTCTGTGGAACTGTACCCCAGTGAGAGTCAGTGTCTGTGCAATCTGTACCCCAGTGAGATTCAGTGTCTGTGGAACTGTACCCCAGTGAGAGTCAGTGTCTGTGGAACATGTACCCCAGTGAGATTCAGCGTCTGTGGAACTGTACCCCAGTGAGAGTCAGTGTCTGTGGAACTGTACCCCAGTGAGATTCAGTGTCTGTGGAACTGTATCCCAGTGAGAATCAGTGTCTTTGGAACCTGTACCCCAGTGAGATTCAGTATCTGTGGAACTGCACCCCAGTGAGATTCAGTGACTGTGGAACTGTACCCCAGTGAGAGTCAGTGTCTGTGGAACCCGTACCCCAGTGAGATTCAGTGTCTGTGGAACTGTACCCCAGTGAGATTCATGTGACTGTGGAACTGTACCCCAGTGAGAGTCAGTGTCTGTGGAACTGTACCCGAGTGAGATTCAGTTTCTGTGGAACCTGTACCCCTGTGAAAGTCAGTGTCTGTGGAACCCGTACCCCAGTGAGAGTCAGTGTGTGTGGAACCCGTACCCCAGTGAAAGTCAGTGTCTGTGGAACCTGTACCCCAATGAGAGTCAGTGTCTGTGGAACTGTACCCCAGTGAGAGTCCGTGTCTGTGGAACCCGTACCCCAGTGAGAGTCAGTGTCTGTGGAACCCGTACCCCAGTGAGAGTCAGTGTCTGTGGAACCCGTACCCCAGTGAGAGTCAGTGTCTGTGGAACCCTTACCACAGTGAGATGTCAGTGCCTGTGGAACCCGTACCCCAGTGAGAATCAGTGTCTGTGCAACTGTACCCCAGTGAGAGTCGGTGTCTGTGGAACCTGTACCCCTGTGAGATTCAGTGTCTGTGGAACTGTACTCCAGTGAGAGTCAGTGTCTGTGGAACTGTACCCCAGTGAGATTCAGTGTCTGTGGAACTGTATCCCACTGAGAGTCAGTGTCTGTGGAACTGTTCCCCAGTGAGAGTCAGTGTCTGTGGAACCTGTTCCCCAGTGAGATTCAGTGTCTGTGGAACTGTTCCCCAGTGAGATTCAGTGATTGTGGAACTGTCTACCAGAGAGAGTCAGTGTCTGTGGAACCCGTACTCCGTGAGATTCAGTGTCTGTGGAACTGTACCCCAGTGAGATTCAGTGTCTGTGCAACTGTACCCCAGTGAGATTCAGTGACTGTGGAACTGTACCCCAGTGAGAGTCAGTGTCTGTGGAACCCATACCCCAGTGAGAGTCAGTGTCTGTGGAACCCGTACCCCAGTGAGAGTCAGTCTCTGTGGAACTGTGCCCCAGTGAGAGTCAGTGTCTGTGGAACCCGTTCCCCAGTGAGAGTCAGGATCTGTGGAACTCTACCCCAGTGAGATTCAGTGTCTGTGGAACTGTACCCCAGTGAGATTCAGTGACTGTGGAACTGTACCCCAGTGAGATTCAGTGTCTGTGGAACCTGTACCCCAGTGAGATTCAGTGTCTGTGGAACCTGTACCCCAGTGAGATTCAGTGACTGTGGAACTGTACCCCAGTGAGAGTCAGTGTCTGTGGAACCCGTACCCCAGTGAGAGTCAGTGTCTGTGGAAACCGTACCCCAGTGAGAGTCAGTGTCTGTGGAACCCGTACCCCAGTGAGAGTCAGTGTCTGTGGAACCCTTACCCCAGTGAGAGTCAGTGCCTGTGGAACCCGTACCCCAGTGAGAGTCAGTGTCTGTGGAACTGTACCCCAGTGAGAGTCAGTGTCTGTGGAACCTGTACCCCAGTGAGATTCAGTGTCTGTAGAACTGTACCCCAGTGAGAGTCAGTGTCTGTGGAACATGTACCCCAGTGAGATTCAGTGTCTGTGGAACTGTACCCCAGTGAGAGTCAGTGTCTGTGGAACTGTACCCCAGTGAGATTCAGTGACTGTGGAACTGTATCCCAGTGAGAGTCAGTGTCTTTGGAACCTGTACCCCAGTGAGATTCAGTGTCTGTGGAACTGCACCCCAGTGAGATTCAGTGACTGTGGAACTGTACCCCAGTGAGAGTCAGTGTCTGTGGAACCCGTACCCCAGTGAGATTCAGTGTCTGTGGAACTGTACCCCAGTGAGATTCATGTGACTGTGGAACTGTACCCCAGTGAGAGTCAGTGTCTGTGGAACCCGTACCCCAGTGAGAGTCAGTGTGTGTGGAACCCGTACCCCAGTGAAAGTCAGTGTCTGTGGAACCTGTACCCCAATGAGAGTCAGTGTCTGTGGAACTGTACCCCAGTGAGAGTCAGTGTCTGTGGAACCCGTACCCCAGTGAGAGTCAGTGTCTGTGGAACCCGTAACCCAGTGAGAGTCAGTGTCTGTGGAACCCTTACCCCAGTGAGAGTCAGTGTCTGTGGAACTGTACCCCAGTGAGATTCAGTGCCTGTGGAACCCGTACCCCAGTGAGAGTCAGTGTCTGTGCAACTGTACCCCAGTGAGAGTTGGTGTCTGTGGAACCTGTACCCCTGTGAGATTCAGTGTCTGTGGAACTGTACTCCAGTGAGAGTCAGTGTCTGTGGAACTGTACCCCAGTGAGATTCAGTGTCTGTGGAACTGTATCCCACTGAGAGTCAGTGTCTGTGGAACTGTACCCCAGTGAGATTCAGTGTCTGTGGAACTGCACCCCAGTGAGAGTCAGTGTCTGTGGAACCTGTACCCCAGTGAGATTCAGTGTCTGTGGAACAGTACCCCAGTGAGAGTCAGTGTCTGTGGAACTGTACCCCAGTGAGATTCAGTGTCTGTGGAACTGCACCCCAGTGAAATTCAGTGACTGTGGAACTGTACCCCAGTGAGAGTCAGTGTCTGTGGAACCTGTACCCCAGTGAGATTCAGTGTCTGTGGAACTGTACCCCAGTGAGATTCAGTGTCTGTGGAACTGTACCCTAGTGAGATTCAGTGACTGTGGAACTGTATCCCAGTGAGAGTCAGTGTCTGTGGAACCTTTACCCCAGTGAGATTCACTGTCTGTGAAACTGTACCCCAGTGAGATTCAGTGAATGTGGAACTGTACCCCAGTGAGAGTCAGTGTCTGTGGAACTGTACCCCAGTGAGATTCAGTGTCTGTGGAACCTGTGCCCCAGTTGGAGTCAGTGTCTGTGGAACCCATACCCCAGTGAAAGTCAGAGTCTGTGAAACCCGTACCCCAGTGAGAGTCAGTTTCTGTGGAACCCGTACCCCAGTGAGAGTCAGAGTGTGTGGAACCCATACCCCAGTGAAAGTCAGTGTCTGTGGAACCTGTACCCCAGTGAGAGTCAGTGTCTGTGGAACTGTACCCCAGTGAGAGTCAGTGCGTGTGGAACCCGTACCCCAGTGAGTGTCAGTGTCTGTGGAACCTGTACCCCAGTGAGAGTCAGTGTGTGTGGAACCCATACCCCAGTGAGAGTCAGTGTCTGTGGAAGCTGTACCCCAGTGAGAGTCAGTGTCTGTGGAACTGTACCCCAGTGAGATTCATGTGACTGTGGAACTGTACCCCAGTGAGAGTCAGTGTCTGTGGAACCCGTACCCCAGTGAGAGTCAGTGTGTGTGGAACCCGTACCCCAGTGAAAGTCAGTGTCTGTGGAACCTGTACCCCAATGAGAGTCAGTGTCTGTGGAACTGTACCCCAGTGAGAGTCAGTGTCTGTGGAACCCGTACCCCAGTGAGAGTCAGTGTCTGTGGAACCCGTAACCCAGTGAGAGTCAGTGTCTGTGGAACCCTTACCCCAGTGAGAGTCAGTGTCTGTGGAACTGTACCCCAGTGAGATTCAGTGCCTGTGGAACCCGTACCCCAGTGAGAGTCAGTGTCTGTGCAACTGTACCCCAGTGAGAGTTGGTGTCTGTGGAACCTGTACCCCTGTGAGATTCAGTGTCTGTGGAACTGTACTCCAGTGAGAGTCAGTGTCTGTGGAACTGTACCCCAGTGAGATTCAGTGTCTGTGGAACAGTACCCCAGTGAGAGTCAGTGTCTGTGGAACTGTACCCCAGTGAGATTCAGTGTCTGTGGAACTGCACCCCAGTGAAATTCAGTGACTGTGGAACTGTACCCCAGTGAGAGTCAGTGTCTGTGGAACCTGTACCCCAGTGAGATTCAGTGTCTGTGGAACTGTACCCCAGTGAGATTCAGTGTCTGTGGAACTGTACCCTAGTGAGATTCAGTGACTGTGGAACTGTATCCCAGTGAGAGTCAGTGTCTGTGGAACCTTTACCCCAGTTAGATTCACTGTCTGTGAAACTGTACCCCAGTGAGATTCAGTGAATGTGGAACTGTACCCCAGTGAGAGTCAGTGTCTGTGGAACTGTACCCCAGTGAGATTCAGTGTCTGTGGAACCTGTGCCCCAGTTGGAGTCAGTGTCTGTGGAACCCATACCCCAGTGAAAGTCAGAGTCTGTGAAACCCGTACCCCAGTGAGAGTCAGTTTCTGTGGAACCCGTACCCCAGTGAGAGTCAGAGTGTGTGGAACCCATACCCCAGTGAAAGTCAGTGTCTGTGGAACCTGTACCCCAGTGAGAGTCAGTGTCTGTGGAACTGTACCCCAGTGAGAGTCAGTGCGTGTGGAACCCGTACCCCAGTGAGTGTCAGTGTCTGTGGAACCTGTACCCCAGTGAGAGTCAGTGTGTGTGGAACCCATACCCCAGTGAGAGTCAGTGTCTGTGGAAGCTGTACCCCAGTGAGAGTCAGTGTGTGTGGAACCCGTACCCCAGTGAGAGTCAGTGTCTGTGGAACCTGTACCCCAGTGAGAGTCAGTGTGTGTGGAACCCGTACCCCAGTGAGAGTCAGTGTCTGTGGAACCCGTACCCCAGTGAGAGTCAGTGTGTGTGGAACCCGTACTCCATTGAGAGTCAGTGTGTGTGGAACCTGTACCCCTGTGAGAGTCAGTGTGTGTGGAACCTGTACCCCAGTGAGAGTCAGTGTCTGTGGAACCTGTACCCCAGTGAGATTCAGTGTCTGTGGAACCTGTACCCCAGTGAGAGTCAGTGTGTGTGTAACCCGTACCCCAGTGACAGTCAGTGTCTGTGAAACCCGTACCCCAGTGAGAGTCAGTGTCCGTGGAACCTGTACCCCAGTGAGAGTCAGTGCCTGTGGAACCTGTACCCCAGTGAGAGTCAGTGTCTGTGGAACCTGTGCCCCAGTGAGATTCAGTGTCTGTGGAACCCGTACCCCAGTGAGAGTCAGTGTGTGTGGAACCCGTACCCCAGTGAGAGTCAGTGTCTGTGGAACCTGTTCCCCAGTGAGAGTCAGTGCCTGTGGAACCTGTACCCCAGTGAGAGTCAGTGTCTGTGGAACCTGTACCCCAGTGAGAGTCAGTGCCTGTGGATCCTGTACCCCAGTGAGTGTCAGTGTCTGTTGAACCCGGACCCCGGTGAGAGTCGGCGCCTTCAGGAGGGGAGAGAAGTGGAAAAACACAGCTCGGTTTGGCAGTGCCAAGCGCCCGTGGTTTCCAGCAGCCCCTGTGTGTCACTGACCTGTGAGGCCATCGATCTCCTTGTGACCTTCTCCTGATATTTACTGAACCTGTGGAGCAAATAACATCGCACAGCATGTAGCACACGAACAACAAATCCTTTCGCTTTTATCCGGATTCTGTCAATTTTCCCAACGTGTCTTCGAAGTACATGTAAACACCAGTTGTTTGAGCACCCCCCGATCACCCCCCCACCCCGTCTCCCGACCAGTGACCCCTGACCCCCACCCCCCTACCAGTGACGCCCTGCCCCCTGACCAGTTTCAGACTCAAACACGAACATGCACTCACTCACTTGGACATAGACAGAGACAAATCATAATTATGCAGACACACTCACATACAAATAGACCCCCACCTCACACCCCCACACCCCCCCTCACCCCCACACCCCCCTCAACCCCCCTCACCCCCCCACACCCCCCACACACCCCCCTCACCCCCCCACACCCCCACACCCCCCACACACCCTCACACCCCCCCTCACCCCCCTCACACCACCCCTCACCCCCCTCACCCCCCCCACACCCCCCTCACCCCCCCACACCCCCCACACACCCCCCTCACCCCCCTACACCCCCCGCACACACCCTCACCCCCCCACACCCCCACACCCCCCACACACCCTCACACCCCCCCTCACCCCCCTCACACCCCCCCTCACCCCCCTCACACCACCCCTCACCCCCCTCACCCCCCCCACACACCCCTCACCCCCCCACACCCCCCACACACCACCCCTCACCCCCCTCACCCCCCCCACACCTCCCTCACCCCCCACACACCCTCACACCCCCCCTCACCCCCCCACAACCCCTCACCCCCCCACACCCCCCCTCACCCCCCTCACACCACCCCTCAGCCCCCTCCCCCCCCTCACACCCCCACACCCCCCTCACCCCCCCTCACCCCCCCACACCCCCCTCACCCCCCCTCACACCACCCCTCACCCCCCTCACACCCCCCACACACCCCTCACCCCCCTCACACCCCCCCACACCCCCCTCACACTCCCCCACACCCCCCACAAACTCTCACACCCACTCTCACCCCCCTCATCCCCCCACACACCCCTCACCCCCCCCCCCACACTCACCCCCCACACCCCGCTCACACCCTCACACCTCCTCTCCCCCCCCACACCCCCCACAAACCCTCACACCCCCTCTCACCCCCCTCACACCCCTCACACCCCCCTCACCCCCTCACACCCCCCCTCACCCCACCCACACCCCCCCTCACCCCCCTCACACCGCCCCCTCACCCCCCCCACCCCCGCTGTCACCCCCCTCACACCCCCTCACCCCCCCTCATCCTCCCTCACACCCCCCACACACCCCCCTCACCCCCCTCACCCTCCCCCCCTCACCCCCCCTCACACCCCCCCTCACCCCCCTCACCCCCCCTCACACCCCCCTCACCCCCCTCACCCTCCCCCACACCCCCTCACCCCCCCTCACACCCCCCCTCACCCCCCTCACCCCCCCTCACACCCCCCTCACACCCCTCACACCCCCCATCCCCCCTCACCCCCCCCCCCTCACCCCCCTCACCCCCTCCTCACACCCCCCTCACCCCCTCTCACCCCCCCCCTCACCCCCTCACACCCCCCACACCCCCCTCACACCCCCCTCACCCCCCCACACCCCCCACACACCCCCCTCACCCCCCTACACCCCCCACACACACCCTCACCCCCCCACACCCCCACACCCCCTCAACCCCCCCTCACACCCCCCTCACCCCCCCTCAGCCCCCACACATCCCCCCTCAGCCCCCCCTCACATCCCCCTCACATCCCCCTCACACCCCCTCACACCCCCTCACTACCCCCTCACATCCCCCTCACATCCCCCTCACCTCCCCTCACACCCCCCCTCACACCCCCTCAGAGGCCAGTGTCGGGCGCGGAGAGAGCAGCAGCACAGTTAGTATTTAAACTCACTGTCGCGGGCTTTTTTTCAGCGGCTTACCAATCTCACAGACCGCCGGCGGCGTTCCAGAGCCACGTCACAATTCAAAAAGTGACGCAGGCAAGAGGAAGCAGCTGATTAGGTGAGTACGGCCAGGTGAGTATTTATACTACTCTGTAGTTTGACAGTTAAGGTTAATAGTTTATAAAGTTTAGAAGGTTCTAATTTTTGTGATTATAGTTTCTAAGGTCTCTGTTGTGTAACAGGGCCGTTGAGTATATCATTTAATTGTACTGTAATTTGTGGTATTGATTTGAGTTAATTTAAATTAATTAAAGGGTAAGTCATGGCAGCACAGCTCAGCCCTGTGGCATGCTCCTCCTGCACTATGTGGGAAATCAGGGACACTTCCTGTGTTCCTGCTGACCATGTGTGCGGGAAGTGTATCCAGCTGCAGCTACTGGCAGACCGCATTGCGGCGCTGGAGCTGCGAATGGATGCATACTGGAGCATTCGCGATGCTGAGGACATCGTGGATAGCACGTTTAGGGAGTTGAATTTAAATAAAGTAAACTACGATGGTATGAGTCTCGAGTTGGCTAGGATGGATTGGGGAGCGTTACTTAAAGGGTTGACGGTGGATAGGCAATGGCAAACATTTAAAGATCGCATGGATGAACTACAGAATTTGTTCATCCCTGTTTGGCATAAAAATAAAACAGAAAAGGTGACTCAACCGTGGCTAACAAGGGAAATTAGGGATAGCATAAGATCCAAGGAGAGGACATATAAATTGGCCAGAAAAAGCAGCAAACCTGAGGATTGGGAGCAGTTTAGGATTCAGCAAAGGAGGACAAAGGGATTCATTAAGAGGGGGGAAATAGAGTATGAGAGTAAGCTGGCAGGGAACATAAAAACTGACTGTAAAAGCTTCTGTAGATATGTGAAGAGAAAAAGATTGGTGAAGTCAAGCGTAGGTCCCTTGTAGTCAGAATCAGGGGAATTTATAATGGGGAACAAAGAAATGGCAGAGCAATTAAATACATACTTTGGTTCTGTCTCCACAAAGGAGGACACAAATAAATTCCCAGAGATGTCGGGGAACATAGGATCTAATGAGAGGGAGGAATTGAATGAAATCAGTATTTGTAGGGAAATGGTGTTAGGGAAGTTGACGGGATTGAAGGCCGATAAATCCCCAGGGCCTGATAATCTACATCCTAGTGTACTTAAGGAAGTGGCCCTAGAAATAGTAGATGCATTGCTGGTCATCTTTCAAAATTCTATAGACTCTGGAACAGTGCCCATGGATTGGAGGGTAGCTAATATAACCCCACTATTTAAAAAAGGTGGTAGAGAAAAAACAGGGAATTATAGACCGGTAAGCCTGACATCGGTAGTGGGGAAAATGCTAGAGTCCATTATAAAAGATGTAATAGCAGAGCACTTGGAAAACAGTGACAGGATCGGACAAAGTCAACATGGCTTTACAAAAGGTAAATCATGCCTGACTAATCCACTGGAATTTTTTGGGGATGTAACTGGTAGAATAGATAAGGGAGAACCAGTGGATGTGGTGTATTTGGACTTTCAGAAGGCTTTCGATAAGGTCCCGCATAAGAGATTAGCGTGCAAAGTTAAAGCACATGGGATTGGGGGTAAGGTACTGACTTGGATAGAGAACTGGTTGGCAGACAGGAAGCAAAGAGTTGGAATAAACGGGTCTTTTTCTGAGTGGCAGGCAGTGACTAGTGGGGTACCGCAGGGATCGGTGCTCGGACCCCAGCTATTCACTATATATATTAATGATCTAGACGAGGGAACTAGATGTAATATCTCTAAGTTTGCAGACGACACAAAGCTGGGTGGGCGTGTGTGCTGTGAGGAGGATGCAGAGAAACTCCAGTATGATTTGAACAGGTTGGGTGATTGGGCAGATGCACGGCAGATGCAGTATAATGTGGATAAATGCGAGGTTATCCACTTTGGTGGCAAAAACAGGAAGGCAGATTATTATCTGAACGACAATAGATTGGGAAAAGGGGAAGTGCAACGAGATCTGGGAGTCCTTGTGCACCAGTCGCTGAAGGTAAGCATGCAGGTGCAGCAGGCGGTTAAGAAGGCAAATGGTATGTTGGCCTTCATAGCGAGAGGATTCGAGTACAGGAGCAAGGATGTCTTGCTGCAGTTGTACAAGGCCTTGGTGAGACCACACCTTGAGTATTGTGTGCAATTTTGGTCGCCTTATCTGAGGAAGGATGTTCTTGTCATGGAGGGAGTGGAGCGAAGATTCACCAGACTGATACCTGCGATGGCAGGAATGACGTATGAAGAGAGATTGGGTCGATGAGGCTTATATTCGCTCGAGTTTAGAAGAATGAGCGGGGATCTCATTGAAACTTGTAAAATTCTAACAGGACTAGACAGACTAGATGCAGGAAGGACGTTCCCGATGGCGGGGGAGTCCAGAACCAGGGGTCACAGTCTAAGGATAAGGGGTAAGCCATTTAGGACTGAGATGAGGAAGAATTTCTTCACCCAGAGAGTGGTGAACCTGTGGAATTCTCTACCACAGAAGGCAGTTGAGGCCAATTCATTAAATATATTCAAGAAGGAGATAGATATATTTCTTAAGGCTAAAGGGATCAAGGGATATGGGGAGAAAGCAGGGACAGGGTACTGAATTTGGATGATCAGCCATGATCTCATTAAATGGCGGAGCAGGCTCGAGGGGCCGAATGGCCTCCTCCTGCTCCTATCTTCTGTGCTTCTATGAGAGAGGGCAATCTGTGCCACCCCCATGGGGCTGCGGGACAGCAGGTTGCAGGAGGTTCATGATGCCATTAAGGCCCCTATCCAGTCGTTCCGCACAGCCTGTGCCGACGGTGGAACCCGGAGCCAGTATCACTGCGGTGACTGGTGTCACAGAGTCACACCCCATCACCCCCTCACACCCCCCCTCAAACCGCCCCTCACCCACCCTCACATTCCCTTCACACCCCCTCACCCCCCTCACCCCCCTCAACCCCCTCACCCCCCCTCACACCCCCTCACCCCCCTCACCCCCTCACACCCCCTCACACCCCCCTCACTCCCTCTCACACCCCCCTCACCCCCCTCACCCCCTCACACCCCCCTCACCCCCCCTCACACCCCTCTCACACCCCCCTCACTCCCTCTCACACCCCCCTCACCCACCCCTCACCCCCTCACCCCCCTCACCCCCCCTCACAGCCCCCCTCACCCCCTCACCCTCCTCACACCCCCCTCACAGCCCCCCTCACCCCCCTCACACCCACCCCTCACCCCCTTCACCCCCCTCACCCCCCTCACACCCACTTTCACACCCCTCACCCCCCTCACCCCTTCCTCACCCCATCACACACCTCCCTCACCCCCCTCACACCCCCTCACACACCCCCTCACCCCCCCTCACCCCTTCCTCACCCCCCTCACCCCCTCTTACCCCCCCCATATCCCCTCTCACCCCCCCTCACCCCCTCTCACCCCCTCACACCCCCTCACCCCCTCACACACCCCTCACCCCCTCACCCCCTCACACCCCTCACACCCCGCACACACCCCCTCACCCCCCCTCACCCCCTCTCACCCCCTCACCCCCCTCTCACCCCCCTCACCCCCCCTCACCCCCTCACACACCCCTCACCCCCCTGATGAAATGTCAATCGCTGACGTCACCAGTATCCAGGTGTCCCATAATTAGCCTGCTGAGCCTGCTGGGTGGGCTTAACAAGGTCAATCAAGGGAAAGTAGCGTGGGTTGGCCACAAATCGATGGAGGCGGGACTACAACCCAAAAAGTTGGAGTCCCGCCTCCATCACGTCCCCATTGACAAAATCCAGCCCATTGTGTCCCATGCACTCTGCACTGGCCCTGTTGAATTTCCCAGTAAGCTAATATAAATAGTTGCGGTGAGCTCCAAGCAGAATCCCTCCCAGCACCTGGGAGCTGGAGGCAGTGGGCAGGTGGTGTCTGTGGTCGGGCACCTGCTCCAGCTGACAGGGACAGGCAGCCTGGTGCTTGGTGATGCGATGAAGTGTGATGTGGAACTGCCACTCCGTGGTGCCACATCCAATGTAAAGAGTCTTTCTTAAGCTGGTCTCACACCAGCTGTGGTAGTGTAGGGCTTCTGTTACTGGGCTAATTATTCATTGAACGCAAGTTCACATCCCACCAAAACAGTTTGAGAAATTGAATTCCGTTTAAGAAATCACTCATCGGCCCAGACCAGGTAAGGACTGCAGGTTTCCTTCTCTAAAGAACATGGCCTCACCCCTCCCTATCCCTGTAACCTCCTCCAGCCCTACAAACTACCCCCCCCCCCGAGATCTCTGCGCTCCTCCAATTCTGGCCTCTTGCACATCCCCCGATTTTTATCGCTCCACCATTGGCGGCCGTGCTTTCAGCTGCCTAGGCCCCAAGCTCTGGAATTCCCTCCCTAAACCTCTCTACCTCTCTCTCCTCCTTTTAAGACGCTCCTTAAAACCGACCTCTTTGACCTGTCCTAATATCTCATGTGTCTCGGTGTCAAATTTTGTTTGATATTTGCTCCTGTGAAGCGCCTTGGGACGTTTTACTACATTAAAGGTGCTAGATAAACACAAGCTGTTGTTGTTGTTTTTGACATCAGTGAACCAGTTGGGTTTTTACGACAATCTGACAGCTTTGTGGTCACTTTTACTGACACCAGCCTTTTCTTTCTAGATTTTCAAAATTGGAATTCAAATTCATTTCAGGGCTGTTTGTGGGATCTTGCTGTGCGCAGAATGGCCGCTGCCTTTGCCTCCATGGCGAGCCCTGTAATTTGTGGTGTGCCAGCGTTGGAGTGAGGACCTGCTATTTATTTCTGTGTGTGAAGGGGGATTAATTTTCTTTTTGACGAATGAAAGAAAAAACCCTGCGTGCGAATATTTATCCGACTCTGTCAGTGAGACCCGTACACCAGAGACCCGACTGGTGGCCGTGGAACCAAAGTGGAGCGAGGGACAGAGACAGGAGAGAAAACAGGAGAAGGGGAAAAAATGATTCAATAATCACTAAACGTGAGGGCGATCTGGAGCTGGAAGAGGCTTAATTATACCCTGGTGGGGCTAAAGTCGAGAGTTGTTTCGCCAAAAATATAACCCTGTTTGCCCCTGGAGGGGTTCCTGGGTTTTAATAGAGATTTTATTGGCATCTTTGTCCAGTTCTTTTATGTTCTAACCTCTCGGCTAGGCCCCTGTAGCTGATCTGAAGCCAGCATCAGTCTCACGAGATCAGTAAATCTCTTTGCTTGGAATGGGTTTTTTTTTCATCATTTTCCTTCTTGGCCCCTTTCCAAGTTCCTCTAACATTTGTGATCCTTAGTTTCACTTCGTTCTTCTAGTGCACTTACCGTCCTTCGATTGCTCTGCGCTAGCAGCCCAACCCATCCCACATTCACAAGATAATGTGACCTTCAAGGCTTCCTCTTTCTCCCTGCCGGTGCACTCACCCTGACTTGCATTCCTCTTGATTACACAAAGTCCTCATCGTCCAGTCCAACTACCTTCAACTCAAAAGGTTAGTTACAAGGGAAGGGGAAAAGGGTCCAGCTCCTGGTCGCTGAGCCACACGAGCCAGAAAGTCCCGTCTTCAAGCCTTGGCCTGTGCTGAATGAGCTGACCTCCCCCAGGATGGCAGTTGGGAGTCTACATTTGGCTTTGAGTTGGGAGGGGAAAAATCAGTCAGGGGTCCCGAGCCTGATCACTGCAGGAACAACAAAATCAACAACTTGTATTTATACAGCGCCTTTAACGTAGTAAAACATCCCAAGGCGCTTCACAGGAGCGTACTGAGACACATAAAGAGATAATAGGATAGATGACCAAAAGCTTGGTCAAAGAGGTAGGTTTTAAGGAGCGTCTTAAAGGAGGTGAGAGAGGTGGAGAGAGTTGGAGACGGAATTCCAGAGCTTAGGGCCCAGGCAGCTGAAGGCACGGCCGCCAATGGTTGAGTGATTAAGGAATTGCTTGATGAACAAAGACTAAGGTCTAGTCCACCTTCTCCCACCCTGGTTGTCCCATGATACGATAATGGGGTTGTTGACCAATCACAGAGATCAATCTCTATCAATGAGTCTACAACAGAGCCAGACCTGAGGCGAGGAAAACCCCCAGTGGTGGAGAGCTTTGGGAACCAGAGGTCCAAAGTCACCTCTTCCTCCTGAGCACGCTACACTCACCACACGTCATGTCTCCAATTACTCACATACTGGATCCCAATGTTATTTTCTGAAAGAAATCTACCTAATTTGCATTTGAATTAATCAAACTAACTGCTTCCTGAGAGAGCCTGTTCCATAGATTGACCACTCGCTCACTGGAGTAGGTAAGCTCGGGGGCCGGCGGGGGCAGGGGGGCGGGGAGCATGCCTGCTCCTCCTGGCCCACAAGCACTGCAGTAAAGGTGCTGATCTTCTCCCTGAAGCTGTCCTCACCTCCCTCGTGCTGCCGGGTTTCCCGGGGTTAAGCCTGTAAGGGAAGTTAAACGTGAGGCTCCCAGCCTCATGACCAACCCGCCTCCTGGGAATGGGTTGGCTGCCCGCCCCTGCCCCGCCTCCGGTAAACTCGGAAGTGGGCGGGTTGGAGGCGTGATGGGATCGGGTTTGAGACTAAAAGTTTTTACCTTACACCCGACCCCAACCCACCCATTTTTGGGGGTTAAAATTCACCCCATTTTTTATGCAGATTAGTTTTGAATTTACGCCCTTCAAGTGCAGGTCGTGTCCTCTGGTCCTACTGTTCTGGACACAGTGAGACAGCTCGTCACGGTCGACATTATCCAGTCCCTTTAGAATGCTAAAGACATCAATCATCACCTCAACCTTCTCTTTTCCAAAAATGAGAAGTCGCACAACACCAGGTTATAGTCCAACAGTTTTATTTGAAATCACAAGCTTTCGGAGCTGTTGCTCCTTCGTCGGGTGAAGAAGCAACAGCTCCGAAAGCTTGTGATTTCAAATAAAACTGTTGGACTATAACCTGGTGTTGTGCGACTTCTCATTTTTGTCCACCCCAGTCCAACACCGGCATCTCCGCATCATTCTCTTTTCCAGTGAGAACAAGCCCAATTTACAGAATCGCTCCTCATAATCCAATCCCTCCGTCCTCTCCATCATTCTGGTCGCCCTCTTCTGTATCCTTTCAATAGTTGCAATCCAGTGAGGTCCCTGCTGGAAATGGTGTGGACAAGTTTGGCTTTTGCTCTGATACCCCGACAGGTTGAATTTCCTGCCGCCGCTCATTGTCTAAGCTCGTGCACAAAGAACGGTCAAAGGGTGAGGAGCCAGCCCCCAACACACAAGTCAGTGCCTTCTCGAGGGAAGGGAAGAAAGTTGGGGCATGGAAATAGATTCGATGTCAGTCTAGGTGCATAAACGGATAAACGGATCTTTTTCAGGTTGCAGGCTGTAACTAGTGGGGTGCCGCAAGGATCAGTGTTGGGGCCTCAGATATTTACAATCTATATTAATGACCTAGATGAAGGGACCGAGTGTAATGTATCCAAGTTTGCTGATGATACAAAGCTAGGTGGGACAGTAAGCTGTGAGAACACAAAGGCCTAAAAATTCGATTGATTTGCGCCGCCCGTTAGCGCCCTAAGAGGGTGCAAAGCAACTAGCGCCTGGGTGCGGCGCCGCCAATGCCTATATATTCAAGGCTGAGATCAAGGGATATGGGGATCGGGCAGGAAAGTGGAGTTGAGGTCGATGATCAGCCATGATCTTATTGAATGGCGGAGCAGGCTCGAGGGGCCGTATGGCCGACTCCTGCTCCTATTTCTTATGTTCTTATCCATGTGTCACCCAAATATTTTTTGCCTTGGCTTACGTTCCTCCTCTCTCCCCATTCTCCAAATCCGCACGCCCTTCCCCAACTCCTTAGACTTGATTGGATGACAGGCAGAGTGTGAGCAAAGACTGAGGGCACAAGAGCCATTGATACTGACACACAAACAGCTCACGGGTAACTTACCTAAGGTGTTTGAGGAGACAATAAACTGGATCCTAGAATGATGCTCAATATAAACACAAGGACAAGGGCGCATGGAGTTTTCATATTGTGGGACTTTGGCATTTTAATTACATATCATTTAGTGTCGTCTTATCTTACGACAGTGTAGCGACTGGGTGCAATCAGATCTAGATACCAGAAGCTGCCGAGAAGAACTCGAAGGATTGTGGAGGGTCTCTTTTCTTGTTTTGATGCAGTTTATATGTTGGGAATGATTATCCGAGTGCAAACTCCTGGCGTGCACTTGGAATTAAGATGAGTGTGAAAGCTGTGGAGAAGGTGCCTGCGATGCCGCAGAAGCGGCTCACCACCACCTGCTCAAGGGCGACTGGGGACGGGCAATAAATGCCAGCCTTGCCAGCGACGCCCACATCCCCCAGAATGAATAAACAAAAAGTATGACAGGTGAGGGAGCCCCCACTGCGGGATTTGAGCACATAATCTCGGCAATAACCTGAGTGCAGTACTGAGGGAATTCACACATATACACGTGCACACACACACAACACACACACAACACACACACAGATACAATCACTGATAAATCCAATTGGGAATTCAGGAGAAACTACTTTACCCAGAGAGTGGTGAGAATGTGGAACTCGCTACCACAGGGAGTGGTCGAGGCGAACAGTATAGATACATTGAAGGGGAAGCTGGATAAACACATGAGGGAGAAAGGAATAGAAGGTTATGTTGATGGGGTGAGATGAAGAGGGGTGGGAGGAGGCTCGTGTAGAGAATAAACACCGGCACAGACCAGTTGGGCCGAAGGGCCAGTTTCTGTGCTGTAGATACTGTGTAATACATGCTCACATACACACAGACAGCCACATAGACACACACACACCTTATCATAACTGCTGTATATTGGCCTGAGAACCAGCACCCATTTCACGGACTGAGCATTCCCGAGAGCCTGGCCTGTAACATCACACACAACCCATGTACAGACAGCTCATACAAGCACGCTGTGTATTGACATCTGGCAATCTGCTCCTGCGCTGGCCACAGGATCAGCGACAGTCGGAGCCAACTGAAATATTTTGCCGACATGTTTTGGCTCGAGGCGAGCTGGCTCCGTCAATAGGCTTGGCCCTGCTCCACTGGTTTCTGTTTTCTGCTGATCGCTATCTCCCTCTCTCTGTCTTGCTCTCTCCACTTAAAAAAAGGCTTATGTATATCTCGTCAAATACCAGTTAAAGCCTCACAGACAGTAACCCATTGAGCACAGCAAGACCATTAGGTCCAACAAGCTTGTCTCTTGTGATAAAATTCAACCCCACCCACTCAACGTCTCCCCATATCCCCAACCCCACCTTCTCCCCATATCCCCAACCCCACCTTCTCCCCATATCCCCAACCCCACCTATCCACCTTCTCCCCATATCCCCAACCCCACCTTCTCCCCATATCCCCAACCCCACCTCTCCCCATATCCCCAACCCCACCTACCCACCTTCTCATATCCCCAACCCCACCTACCCACCTTCTCCCCATATCCCCAACCCCACTTACCCACCTTCTCCCTATATCCCCAACCCCACCTACCCACCTTCTCCCCATATCCCCAACCCCAGCCACTCAACTTCTCCCCATATCCCCAACCCCACCCACTCACCTTCTCCCCATATCCCCAACCCCACCCACTCACCTTCTCCCCATATCCCCAACACCACCCACTCACCTTCTCCCCATATCCCCAACCCCACCTACCCACCATCTCCCCATTTCCCCAACCCCACCTACCCACCTTCTCCCCATATCCCCAATCCCACCTACCCACCTTCTCCCAATATCCCCAATCCCACCTACCCACCTTCCTCCCATATCCCCAGCCCCACCTAGCCACCTTCTCCCCATATCCGCAACCCCACCTACCCACCTACTCCCCATATCCCCAACCCCACCTAGCCACCTTCTCCCCATATCCCCAACCCTACCCACTCACCTTCTCCCCATATCCCCAACCCCACCTACCCACCTTCTCCCCATATCCCCAAGCCCACCCACTCACCTTCTCCTCATATCCCCAACACCACCCACTCACCTTCTCCCCATATCCCCAACCCCACCTACCCACCTTCTCCCCATATCCTCAACCCCACCTACCCACCTTCTCCCCATATCCCCATATCCCCACCTACCCACCTTCTTCCCATATCTCCAACCCCACCCACCCACCTTCTCCCCATATCCCCAACCCCACCTACCCACCTTCTCCCCATATCCCCAACCCCACCTACCCACCATCTCCCCATATCCCCAACCCCACCTACCCACCTTCTCCCCATATCCCCAACCCCACCTACCCACCTTCTCCCCATATCCCCAACCCCACCTACCCACCTTCTCCCCATATCCCCAACCCCACCTACCCACCATCTCCCCATATCCCCAACCCCACCCACCCACCTTCTCCCCATATCCCCAACCCCACCTACCCACCATCTCCCCATATCCCCAACCCCACCCACCCACCTTCTCCCAATATCCTCAACCCCACCTACCCACCTTCTCCCCATATCCCCAACCCCACCCACCCACCTTACCCCCATATCCCCAACCCCACCTCCCCACCATCTCCCCATATCCCCAACCCCACATACCCACCTTCTCCTGATATCCCCAACCCCACCTACGCACCATTTCCCCATATCCCCAACCCCACCTACCCACCTTCTCCCCATATCCTCAACCCCACCTACCCACCTTCTCCCCATATCCTCAACCTCACCTACCCACCTTCTCCCCATATCCCCAACCCCACCTACCCACCTTCTCCCCATATCCCCAACCCCACCTACCCACCTTCTCCCCATATCCCCTACCCCACCTACCCACCTTCTTCCCATATCCTCAACCCCACCTATGCACCATTTCCCCATATCCCCAACCCCACCTACCCACCTTCTCCCCATATCCCCAACCCCACCTACCCACCTTCTCCCCATATCCTCAACCTCACCTACCCACCTTCTCCCCATATCCCCAACCCCACCTACCCACCTTCTCCCCATATCCCCTACCCCACCTACCCACCTCTCCCCATATCCCCAACCCCACCTACCCACCTTCTCCCCATATCCCCAACCCCACCTACCCACCTTCTCCCCATATCCTCAACCTCACCTACCCACCTTCTCCCCATATCCCCAACCCCACCTACCCACCTTCTCCCCATATCCTCAACCCCACCTACCCACCTTCTCCCCATATCCCCAACCCCACTATATGCCTCAATCAGTCCTTTCCAGAAACATGCCCATTTGCATCTTGGACCCAGTTATACCCAATTATTCAATGTCCAGCTCTTTAACTTATTCTGCAGGTTTGGTTGCATAAACCTCCTCTTTGTTTTCCCAATTTCCTCATTTTCTAGCTTGTTTTTGAACCTGAGAGAAGGGACAAGGTCAAGGGTGTCCAGATGCTTCACCCCGATGGGATTTTCACACAAGACATGGCGTGGTTGAAGTGTTTCTGAAGGCTGATGTCTCTTTTTCTCATTCAGAAACAGATGTGAAGGACACAGTTCACAGTGACAGACCTGCCAGAGTTGAAAGGGTAGGAGACAAGCCAAGACAAGCCAGGAAATAGTGATTCAGTGACACCACGCTGGATTTTAAAGGCCTGTAGATTGTAGCAGTGGGAGACTGAAGGAGGGGAGGAGTTCTGAGAAAGAATGGATTAGAGTAGGAGACGGTGCAATGAGACTTCATTTCAACACAATCAGATGAGGAAGCTCATTGTATTTTGAGCAAAGGAGCAACAAGGACTCTAGTAAAATTAATTAAGCAAGAATGATTGAATTAGACAGAAAAAGGAATTACATTTATGCATTGCCTTATCACATCTTAGAAACATAGGAAGATAGGAACAGGAGGAGGCCATTCAGCCCTTCGAGCCTGTTCCGTCATTCAGTTACATCAATTCTATTTTCCTGCCTTTGCTCCATATCCCTCGATGCCCTTACCCAATAAAATATCTATCGATCTCAGTCTTGAAACCTCCAATTGACCCCCAGTCTCTACAGCATTTTGGGGGGTGGGGGGGAGAGAGTGTTCCAGATTTCCACTACCCTGTGTGTGAAGAAGTGCTTCCTGACATCACCCCTGAACGGCCTGGCTCTAATTTTAAGGTTATGCCCCCTTGTTCTGGGCTCTCCCACCAGAGGAAATAACCTCTCTCTATCGACCCTATCGAATCCCTTTATCATTTTAGATTAGTTCACCCCTCAACCTTCTACACTCGGGAATACAAGCCTAGTCTGTGCAACCTGTCCTCATAATTTAACCCTTTCAGCCCTGGTATCATTCTGGTGAATCTGTGTTGCACCCTCTCCAAGGCCAATATATCCTTCCTGAGTTGCGGGGCCCAGAACTGAATGTATCCCAAAGCACTACACAGTCAATGAATTACTTTAAAGTGCAATCACTGTTGTTATAGCACCATAGAAGGAGGCCATTCGGCCCATTATCCCTGTGCCACCTCTGTGCTAGAGCAATCCAAAATCAATCGACTGCTCTGCTCTCTTCCCATAGCTCTGCATCTTACTCTGTGTCAAATATTTATCCAATGTTTCCTGAAAAGATGCAATGGCCCCTGTATCAACCTGCCCCTGTATCAACCTGCCCCTGTATCAACCTGCCCCTGTATCAACCTGCCCCTGTATCAACCTGCCCCTGTATCAACCTGCCCCTGTATCAACCTGCCCCTGTATCAACCTGCCCCTGTGCCAAAGCATTGCGCCCGCCAACATGGCAGCCGTCCGGCTCGAAAGGCGATGGAGTAAGTGCTAACGCAGTTCAGTTACTTTGCCGTTGGGCAACATGGTGAGTGGCTGAAGAGTCGAACTCTCGGGCAGTCCTTGCCACAGATGGCACCGGCGTAACTCACAGGCCCCAGTGATGAAACCCACGCAGTATTAACTCTCTAAGCCTGATGCGCTTTCCCCTTTGCTCTCTTCCCTTTGCTCTCTTCTCTTTCCTCTTTCCTCTCACTCTGCCGTCTCTCTACAGCTTCTTGGGCTCCCTGATGCTCCAGTGTATTCTGTTGTCAGCCACGACTGCCCAGCTTTAAACAGTTTCAAGTCCCTCTTAGACATTTTTAACAAACCTCTGGGCAAAAAAACTGTGTCCAAACTCTCTCTCCTGCAATCAGCCATGGCAGCAGAATCCCACAGGCGCAATTGGGCAATTTGCCCAGTTTTCGTTGAGTGTATTCAAGGCTGAGATCGATAGATTTTTGGACTCTAGGGGAATCGAGGGATATGGGATCGGGCGGGAAAGTGGAGTTGAGGTCGAAGATCAGCCCTGATCTTATTGAATGGCAGAGCAGGCTCGAGGGGCCGTATGGCCGACTCCTGCTCCTATTTCTTATGTTCTTATGTCATGGAAAGTGTCCCCTCCTTGAGGCCATGATCTAGTGGATCTCCTCCCCGTTTCTAACAGAATGATCTGTTGTTGTCTGCCTGAGGAATCTGATCCTAAGCCCTCCCTCCTGAGTAAAGCCAGTTTAGACGAGATGTTTGTCAGCCTCAGGGTTGTTGTGCGAGTTTTCACAAAGTGAAGTTGCACAGTGTGTTTCCCCTCCCCCGCAGCCTCCTCCCGACAAGGCAAACATTCTTCACCGGAAAGGCCCCCTGGGTGTAATCACCTCCACCCATTCCAGCAAACTGATTAATACCCAAACACAAATCTGTTCAACTCCTTGTAAAGGCCGAGTTCGTTCCCTCAGCTTTATTTTGGCCACGCAGGATTATTAATAGCAATGATATTCTTACTTTGTTATATTTTAATAACCTCACCCAGCTAAAGAGCATTTTTATTTTCCTCTCATATTTTCAGTTTCATTTTTCAGGCAGTCACTAAATATACTCGGAAGGACATCCCACAAGCCAACGCCACAGTTTCCAGGACCGTCTGTCCTATTCCGTCCGCAGCATTTTCTCTTTCGTTCCCGGCCGGCCCTAGACTGGGAGCAATCATGTGAATCTGCACAGTCTCCACAGCACACCCTCCATCACCCTGTCCACACCCTCCATCACCCTGTCCACACCCTCCATCACCCTGTCCACACCCTCCATCACCCTGTCCACACCCTCCATCACCCTGTCCACACCCTCCATCACCCTGTCCGCACCCTCCATCACTCTCCATCACCCTGTCCACACCCTCCATCACTCTCCATCACCCTGTCCACACCCTCCATCACCCTGTCCACACCCTCCATCACCCTGTCCACACCCTCCATCACTCTCCATCGCCCTGTCCACACCCTCCATCAACCTGTCCGCACCCTCCACACCCTCCATCGCTCTCCATCGCCCTGTCCACACCCTCCATCACCCTCCATCACCCTGTCCGCACCTGACACAAACAGGCATCAAGAGAAAGCACAGATCAGCTTTTAAACACCACCCCATCACATCTCGCACCTCTCGATTAGATTCCAGCCTGTAACTCACTCCCGGGTATCTGTTATTCTATATATAAACCCCCTGAACCCCTCGATTAGATTCCAGCCTGTAACTCACTCCCGGGTATCTGTTATTCTATATATAAACCCCCCGAACCCCTCGATTAGATTCCAGCCTGTAACTCACTCCCAGTATCTGTTATTCTATATATAAACCCCTCGAACCCCTTGATTAGATTCCAGCCTGTAACTCACTCCCGGGTATCTGTTATTCTATATATAAACTCCCCGAACCCCTTGATTAGATTCCAGCCTGTAAGTCACTCCCGGGTATGTGTTATTCTATATATAACCCCCCCGAACCCCTCGATTAGATTCCAGCCTGTAACTCATTCCCGGGTATCTGTTATTCTATATATAAACACCCCCCAAACCCCTCGATTAGATTCCAGCCTGTAACTCACTCCCGGGTATGTGTTATTCTATAAATAAACCCCCCCGAACCCCTCAATCAGATTCCAGCCTGTAACTCACTCCCGGGTATCTGTTATTCTATATATAAACCCACCCCCCCCCCGAGCCCCTCGATTAGATTCCAGCCTGTAACTCACTCCCAGGTATCTATTATTCTATATATAAACCCCCCGAACCCCTCGATTAGATTCCAGCCTGTAACTCACTCCCAGGTATCTGTTATTCTATATATAAACCCCCCCAAACCCCTGGATTAGATTCCAGCGTGTAACTCACTCCCAGGTATCTGTTATTCTCTATATAAACCCCCCGAACCGCTCGATTAGATTCCAGCCTGTAACTCACTCCCAGGTATCTGTTATTCTATATATAAACCCCCCCAAACCCCTGGATTAGATTCCAGGCTGCCTCCTATCACAGGTCCCCAGGTATTCAGAATTCTCTTGCAGTGTCTGTAGTGAGTGCTGCACTGATAGATATTTCCATGTTGCTATCTCACTGCTCCACTCTTTGCTCTAACACTAGTAAAGTTCCCCACACTTTGTTGATGAAAATAAGGTTTTTTTTATGTAAAAGATCATGGTGGAGTCGGGAGAGAAATTTGCTCTGCAGAGCCATCCAGTGGGCAAAGTCTGCGACTACATTGTGACAGTTGACATAGCAACTTTAATGGGCAATGTTGATGCAGCAACTTTCAACAGTAAGTTCCTGAGGAAGCTTTACACTGTGTCAAACCCATTGTGAATTCTGCTTCTGCCACTGTTTTTGGTCGGACATTCCATGTCCTGGCCACCCTCTGCATAGACTTCCTCTTTATTCTTTTGCTGTTAATCTTAAATATCTGAGTCTGAAATAATAGCATTCCTCTTGGCTGTTTTGGTGCAGTTATTTGAGGATATAGAATTCAGGATTATGGTGGAACAGTTGGTTTAGGTTAGGAAAAGCTGGGCTATGTTGGGAATGAGGCTGGTGATGTGTGGGTTGGATTTATTGGATCAGACTGGGCTGCGCTGGGGGAAGAGTGGTGGTGTTGGGCTCTTGGCATTGTGGCCTTGGTTAGGCTGGGTTGAGGGGCTGGACTGGGAGTGAGAGTTGTGTAGTTGGTCTATTGAAGTTTTGGTTTGGTTGGATTAGATCAACCTAGGTTGAACTGGGAGGGAGGGAGGGAGGGAGGGAATGTTCAACCACCAAAGTGGCTTTGTTTGGTGGAATTGATTTGGGCAGTTGTGGTTTTGTTGAGTTGGGTTAAACTGAGTTCGGTTGGATCGGGTTGGGTTGGACTGGGTTGGGTTGGGTTGGACTGGGTTGGACTGGGTTGGATCGGGTTGGGTCGGGTTGGGTTGGACTGGGTTGGGTTGGACTGGGCTGGGTTGGGTTGGGTTGGACTGGATTAGACTGGGTTGGGCTGGGTTGGGAGTGACAATGGTAATGTTTTTGTTGGGTTAGGTTGAGCAGAGCTGGGCTTCAAGTGAAGATGACAAATGTCGGGCTGGTAAAGTCGATGTGTTTGGTTGAATTGGGTTAGGGTTAAGGGCGGCGAATCGAAGGTTTGTGAGTAGTTGATTGGGTTGAGTTGAGCTGGGCTAGCAGTGAGAGTGGTGATGTTTGGTTATTGAATGGCCTGGTGTTGTGTTGCAGTAGGCTTGGATTGAGGTGGGCAGTGCTGGGCTGTGGGAGTGGGTTTGTTGAGTTTGGTTGAGCTGAGCTGGAGTACAATGAGGGTGGCGATGTTGAACGATTGGATTGGGTGAACTGTGCTGTGCTGGGAGGTGAGGATGTTCATGTTGGACTCTGGGTGGGGGGGGCAGAGGGAGAAAACTCCTCTATTTACAATATGACCCGTTTAAAAATAATTAACGGAACTTAAAATTCATTTTATTTTATATCGGGACTCGATCTGTGGAAAATGAAAGGAGAAGCTGGGGGCTTGCCTGCACATTACCTTCAGGTCCCGTTTCCAGGGCGTGTGAACGTGAATCGATTGCAGGCTGGGTGTTAATAGCCTGGGTTTCTGATAAAGCTGGCCCACTCCCCACTAAATATCACCAGGATTAGCCAAGACTCTCATTTTTCTGTTTGAGGAAATGAAAGCTTTTCTCACATTCAACAAACCAAAGGTTGCTGCTGGTAAATGAGGGTTACTAAACTTGGACCTTCCACAATTAACCAGCGGCAGAAAAAATCTGAAAGAAAAGGCAGACACTGCCTTATCCTGTCTGTCAGAAACACCCTTCAGAGCTTCACACACAATGAATTACTTTGAACTCTCAGTAACTGTTGAGTCAGTAAATGTGGCGGCCATTATGGGTATAGCAAGATCCAATAATTAGAAATGAGTTGAATGACTAGTTGGTCTGTGCTGGCCGAGGGAGGAGGGTTGCCCGTGACACTGGTTGAACTCCCCGCTCTGCTTTATTGGTCAATGGGATCTTTAATGGGCACCGCAAGCACCAAAACAGGCAAATGGGATCTTGGTTTAACCTTCAATAACCCTGGCATACTGACACATTGACTCATATACTTGGGGCGGTTTTGGGCACATTGACCATTGCACTGTCACACTGAGTGTCACACTGAGTGTCACACTGAAAGTCACACTGGCTGTCACACTGGCTGCCACACTGGCTGTCACACTGAGAGTCACACTGAGTGTCACAATGACTGTCACAATGACTGTCACACTGGCTGCCACACTAGCTGTCACAATGACTGTCACACTGACTGTCACACTGACTGTCACACTGAAAGTCACACTGAATGTCACACTGAATGTCACACTGCTGTCACACTGCTGTCACACTGAGTGTCACATTGGCTGTCGCACTGGCTGTCACACTGAGTGTCTCACTGGCTGTCACACTGAGTGTCACACTGGCTCTCGCACTGGCTGTCACACTGAGTGTCACACTGGCTGTCACATTGAGTGCCACACTGGCTGTCACACTGGCTGTCACATTGAGTGTCACACTGGCTGTCACACTGGCTGTCACATTAAGTGTCACACTGGCTGTCACACTGGCTGTCAAACTGGCTGTCAAACTGGCTGTCTATTTGAGTGCCACACTGGCTGTCACACTGGCTGTCACATTAAGTGTCACACAGGCTGTCACACTGGCTGTCACACCGAGTATCACACTAAGTGTCACACTGAGTGTCACACTGGCTGTCACACTGAGTGTCACACTGGCTGTCACACTGGCTGTCACACTGGCTGTCATGCTGGCTGTCACGCTGACTGTCACGCTGATGGTCACGCTGACAGTCACGCTGATGGTCACACTGGCTTTCACGCTGGCTGTCACACTGGCTGTCACACTGGCTGTCACACTGAGTGTCACACTGCTGTCACACTGAGTGTCACATTGGCTGTCACACTGGCTGTCACACTGAGTGTCTCACTGGCTGTCACACTGGCTGTCACACTGAGTGCCACACTGGCTGTCACACTGGCTGTCATATTGAGTGCCACACTGGCTGTTACACTGGCTGTCACATTGAGTGTCACACTGACTGTAACATTGAGTGCCACACTGGCTGTCACATTGAGTGCCACACTGGCTGTCACATTGAGTGTCACACTGGCTGTCACACTGGCTGTCACATTAAGTGTCACACTGGCTGTCACACTGGCTGTCAAACTGGCTGTCACACTGGCTGTCACATTAAGTGTCACACTGGCTGTCACACTGAGTGTCACACTGACTGTTACATTGAGTGCCACACTGGCTGTCACACTGAGTGTCACAATGACTGTTACATTGCGTGCCACACTGGCTGTCACACTGGCTGTCACACTGAGTGTCACACTGCTGTCACACTGAGTGTCACATTGGCTGTCACACTGGCTGTCACACTGAGTGTCTCACTGGCTGTCACACTGGCTGTCACACTGAGTGCCACACTGGCTGTCACACTGGCTGTCATATTGAGTGCCACACTGGCTGTTACACTGGCTGTCACATTGAGTGTCACACTGACTGTAACATTGAGTGCCACACTGGCTGTCACATTGAGTGCCACACTGGCTGTCACATTGAGTGTCACACTGGCTGTCACACTGGCTGTCACATTAAGTGTCACACTGGCTGTCACACTGGCTGTCAAACTGGCTGTCACACTGGCTGTCACATTAAGTGTCACACTGGCTGTCACACTGAGTGTCACACTGACTGTTACATTGAGTGCCACACTGGCTGTCACACTGAGTGTCACAATGACTGTTACATTGCGTGCCACACTGGCTGTCACACTGGCTGTCACATTGAGTGCCACACTGGCTGTCATACTGGCTGTCACATTAAGTGTCACACTGGCTGTCACACTGGCTGTCACACCGAGTGTCACACTGAGTGTCACATTGAGTGCCACACTGGCAGTCACACTGTCTGTCACAGTGGCTGGCTGTGTTCCTGTGCTTCCTGTGTAATTCACGAGTTGAGAGTATGATTGCCGTCTTGTTGTGTTTGGTGGGTATCGCAAGGGTTTAATAACTCCTGCAGCTTTGCTGGTTTCAACTGTCCAGCACTGTGTGAGTGAAGTTCCCTTGCCCTTTGGTAACTGCTAGACACATTAGCAGTTTATGATGAACCTCCCCTCTCATATCTTTCTAATTTGGATGCAGTGACAGTAACTAGATGATTACCACACTGCTCATCAAAGGCGTGGAATTTGCTCAAGTTCCTAAAAATCATTTGTGAGAGAGTGCACAGTAAAACCGAGAGTGACACCTCCCTGCATTCCGCTCAGGGCTGAAAAGAACTTCGAGTTCTAGTGCACAGTCACGCCACCCAGGAAAGATATTCCAATAATCCCTGCCGTTACACCGATGTGACCGAGATTGTTAACTTTCATGGTTAAAACAGTGGGAAATTTCATCATCCGTACAGACTAATATAGATCTTTCCGGAAACAAGAAAGACTTCAACCACATGAAGGCTGCCTCTGAGATCACATCATATCTTTTTAATGGAACATATCCCCTTTTACTCACTCCCCATCTTTGCAGAAGGTGCTGACTCTCCCAGGGGTACAGTTCCTGAAGGTGCTGACTCTCCCAGGGGTACAGTTACTGCAGGTGCTGACTCTCACTGGGGTACAGTTCCTGAAGGTGCTGACTCTCACTAGGGTGAAGACACTGAAGGTGCTGACTCTCACTGGGGTACAGTTCATGAAAGTGCTGACTGTCACTGGGGTACAGTTCCTGAAGGTGCTGACTCTCACTGGGGTACAGTTCCTGAAGGTGCTGACTCTCACTGGGGTACAGTTCCTGAAGGTGCTGACTCTCACTGGGGTACAGTTCCTGAGGTGCTGACTCTCACTGGGGTCCAGTTCCTGAAGGTGCTGACTCTCACTGGGGTACAGTTCCTGAGGTGCTGACTCTCACTGGGGTACAGTTCCTGAAGGTGCTGACTCTCACTGGGGTCCAGTTCCTGAAGGTGCTGACACTCACTGGGATACAGTTCCTGAAGGTGCTGACTCTCACTGGGGTCCAGTTCCTGAAGGTGCTGATTCTCACTGGGGTGCAGTTCCTGAAGGTGCTGACTCTCACTGGGGTCCAGTTCCTGAAGGTGCTGAAACTCACTGGGGAATAATTCCTGAAGGTGCTGACTCTCACTGGGGTACAGTTCCTGAAGGTGCTGACTCTCACTGGGGTCCAGTTCCTGAAGGTGCTGACACTCACTGGGGAATAATTCCTGAAGGTGCTGACTCTCACTGGGATACAGTTCCTGAAGGTGCTGACTCTCATTGGGGTTCAGTTCGTGACTCTCACTGGGGTACAGTTCCTGAAGGTTCTGACTCTCACTGGGATACAGTTCCTGAAGGTGCTGACTCTCATTGGGGTTCAGTTCGTGACTCTCACTGGGGTACAGTTCCTGAAGGTGCTGACTCTCACTGGGGTACAGTTCCTGGAGGTGCTGACTCTCACTGGGGTACAGTTCCTGGAGGTGCTGAATCTCACTGGGGTACAGTTCCTGAAGGTGCTGACTCTCACTGGGATACAGGTCCTGAAGGTGCTGACTCTCACTGGGATACAGTTCCTGAAGGTGCTGACTCTCACTGGAGTACAGATCCTGAAGGTGCTGACTCTCACTGGGGTGCAGTTCCTGAAGGTGCTGACTCTCACTGGGATTCAGTTCCTGAAGGTGCTGACTATCAATGGGGTAAAATTCCTGAAGGTGCTGATTCTCACTGGGGTAAATTCCCTGAAGGTGCTGATTCTCACTGGGGTAAAATCCCTGAAGGTGCTGACTCTCTCTGAGGTACGGTTCCAGAAGGTGCTGACTCTCACTGGGGTACAATTCATGAAAGTGCTGACTCTCAGTGGGGTACAGTTCCTGAAGTTTATGACTCTCACTGCGGTATAGATCCTGAAGGTGCTGACACTCACTGCAGGATAGTTCCTGAAGGTGCTGACTCTCACTGGGGTACAGATCCTGAAAGTGCTGACTCTCACTGGGGTACAATTCCTGAAGGTGCTGACTCTCACTGGGGTACAATTCCTGAAGGTGTTGACTCTCACTGGGGTACAGTTCCTGAAGGTGCTGACTCTCACTGGGGTACAATTCCTAAAGGTGCTGACTCTCACTGGGGTACAGTTCCAGAAGGTGCTGACTCTCACTGGGATGCAGTTCCTGAAGGTGCTGAATCTCACTTGGGTATAATTCCTATAGGTGCTGACTCTGACTGGGGTATAGTTCCTGAAGTTGCTGACTGTCACTGGAATATAGTTCCTGAAGGTTTTGACTCTGAGGTACGGTTCCAGAAGGTGCTGACTCTCACTAGGGTATAATTCCTATAGGTGCTGACTCTCACTGGAATACAGTTCGTGTAGGTGCTGCATCTCACTGGGGTACAGTTCCAGAAGGTGCTGACTCTCACTGGGGTACAGTTCCTGAAGGTGCTGACTCTCACTGGGGTACAGTTCCTGGAGGTGCTGACACTCACTGGGGTACAGTTCCTGAAGGTGCTGACTCTCACTGGTGTACAGTTCCTGAAAGTGCTGACTCTCACTGGGGTACAGTTCCTGAAAGTGCTGACTCTCACTGGGGTACAGTTCCTGAAGGTGCTGACTCTCACTGGGGTACAGTTCCTGAAGGTGCTGACTCTCCCTGGGGTACAGTTCCTGAAGGTGCCGACTCTCACTGGGGTACAGTTCCTGAAGGTGCTGACTCTCACTGGGGTACAGTTCCTGAATGTGCTGACTCTCTCTGGGGTAAAGTTACTGACTGTGCTGACTCTCACTGGGATACAGTTCCTGAAGGTGCTGACTTTCACTGGAGTACAGATCCTGAAGGTGCGGACTCTACTGGGGTACAGTTCCTGAAGGTGCTGACTCTCACTGGGGTACAGTTCCTGAAGGTGCTGACTCTCATTGAGGTACAGTTCCTGATGGTGCTGAATCTCACTGGGGTACAATTCCTGAAGGTGCTGACTCTCTATGGGGTACAGCCCCTGAAGGTGCTGACTCTCACTGGGGTACAGTTCCTGAAGGTGCCGACTCCCACTGGGGTGCAGTTCCAGAAGGTGCTGACTCTCACCGGGGTACTGTACATGAAGATGCTGACTCTCACTGGGGTACAGTTGCAGAAGGTGCTGACTCTCACTGGGGTGCAGTTCCAGTAGGTGCTGACACTCACTGGGGTACAGTTCCTGCAGGTGCTGTCTCTCACTGGGGTGCAGTTCCTGAAAGTGCTGACTCTCACTGGGGTATAATTCCTGAAGGTGCTGATTCTCACTGGGGTGCAGTTCCTGAAAGTGCTGACTCTCACTGGGGTGCAGGTCCAGAAGGTGCTGACGCTCACTGGGGTACAGTTCCTGAAGTTGCTGACTCTCACTGGGCTACAGTTCCTGAAGGTGCTGACACTCACTGGGGTATAATTCCTGAAGGTGCTGATTCTCACTGGGGTGCAGTTGCTGAATGGGCTCAATCTCACTGGGGTACAATTCCTGAAGGTGCTGACTCTCACTGGGGTAGAGTTCATGAAGGTGTTGACTCTCACTGGGGTAGAGTTCACGAAGGTGCTGACTCTCACTGTGGTGCAGTTCCAGAAGGTGCTGACGCTCACTGGGGTACAGTTCCTGTATGTGCTGACTCTCACTGGGGTACTGTGCATGAAGGTGCTGACACTCACTGGGGTGCAGTTCCAGAAGGTGTTGACTCTCACTGGGGTAATGTTCCTGAAGGTAATGACTTCTCTGTGGTACAGTTTGTGAAGGTGCTGACTCTCACTGGGGTACAGTTCCTGAAGGTGCTGACTCTCACTGGGGTACAGTTCCTGAAGGTGCTGATTCTCACTGGGGTACAGTTCCAGAAGGTGCTGAATCTGATTGGGGTACAGTTCTAGAAGGAGCTGGCTCTCACTGGGGTACAGTTACAGAAGGTACTGAATCTCACTGGTGTACCGTTCCAGAAGGTGCTGACTCTCACTGGGGTACAGTTCCTGAAGGGGCTGAATCTCACTGGGGTACAGTCCCTGACGGTGCTGACTCTCACTGGGGTACAGTTCCTGAAGGTGCTGCCTCTCACTGGGCTACAGTTCCTGAAGTTGCTCACTCAAACTGGGCTACAGTTCCTGAAGGTGCTGAATCTCACTGGGCTACAGTTCCTGAAGGTGCTGACTCTGACTGGTGTACAGTTCCTGAAGGCGCTGACTCTCACTGGGTAAAAATTCCTGAAGGTGCTGCCTCTCACTGGGGTACAGTTCCTGAAGGTGCTGACTCTCACTGGGGTACAGTTCCTGAAGGTGCTGACTGTCTCTGAGGTACGGTTCCAGAAGGCGCTGACTATCACTGGGGAACATGTTCATGAAGTTGCTGACTCTCACTGGGGTCCAGTTCCTGAAGGTGCTGACTCTGACTAGGGTACAGTTCCTGAAGGTGATGACTCCTCTGGGGTACAGTTTGTGAAGGTGCTGACTCTCACTGGGGTACCGTTTGTGAAGGTGCTGACTCTCACTGGGGTACAGTTCCTGAAGGTGCTGACTCTCACTAGGGTAGAGTCCCTGAAGGTGCTGACTCTCACTGGGGTGCAGTTCCTGAAGTTGCTGACTCTCACTGGGGTATAGTTCCTGAAGATGCTGACTCGCACTGGGTAAAAATTCCTAAAGGTGCTGACTCTCACTGGGGTACAGTTCCTGAAGGTGCTGATTCTCACTGGGGTAAAATTCCTGAAGGTGCTGACTCTCACTGGGGTAATGTTCCTGAAGGTGATGACTCCTGTGGGGTACAGTTTGTGAAGGTGCTGACTCTCACTGGGGTACCGTTTGTGAAGGTGCTGACTCTCACTGGGGTACAGTTGCTGAAGGTGCTGACTCTCACTGGGGTACAGTTCCTGAAGGTGCTGACCCTCATTGGGGTACAGTTCATGAAGGTGCTGACACTCACTCGGGTACAGTTACTGAAGGTGCTGACCCTCACTGGGGTACAGTTCGTGAAGGTGCTGACCCTCACTGGGGTACAGTTCCTGAAGGTGCCGACTCTCACTGGGGAACTGTTCCAGAAGGTGCTGACTCTCACTGGGGTACAGTTCCTGAAGGTGCTGACTCTCACTGGGGTACAGTTCCTGAAGGTGCTGAATCTCACTGTGCTACAGTTCCAGAAGGTGCTGGCTCTCACTGTGGTACAGTTCCAGAAGGTGCTGACACTCACTCGGGTACAGTTCCTGAAGGTGCTGACTCTCACTTGGGTAGAGTCCCTGAAGGTGCTGACTCTCACTGGGGTGCAGTTCCTGAAGTTGCTGACTCTCACTGAGGTATAGTTCCTGAAGATGCTGACTCGCACTGGGTAAAAATTCCTAAAGGTGCTGACTCTCACTGGGGTACAGTTCCTGAAGGTGCTGATTCTCACTGGGGTAAAATTCCTGAAGGTGCTGACTCTCACCGGGGTAAAATTCCTGAAGGTGATGACTCCTGTGGGGTACAGTTTGTGAAGGTGCTGACTCTCACTGGGGTACCGTTTGTGAAGGTGCTGACTCTCAATGGGGTACAATTCCTGAAGGTGCGGACTCTCACTGGGGTACAATTCCTGAAGGTGCTGAATTTCACTGGGGTACAGTTCCTGAAGGTGCTGACTCTCACTGGGGTACAGTTCCTGAAGGTGCTGACTGTCTCTGAGGTACGGTTCCAGAAGGCGCTGACTATCACTGGGGAACATGTTCATGAAGTTGCTCACTCACACTGGGGTACAGTTCTTGAAGATGCTGACTCTCACTGGGGTCCAGCTCCTGAAGGTGATGACTCCTCTGGGGTACAGTTTGTGAAGGTGCTGACTCTCACTGGGGAACTGTTCCAGAAGGTGCTGACTCTCACTGGGGTACAGTTCCTGAAGGTGCTGACTCTCACTGGGGTACATTTCCTGAAGGTGCTGACTCTCATTGGGATACAGTTCCTGAAGGTGCTGACTCTCACTGGGGTACAGTTTGTGAAGATGCTGACACTCACTTGGGTACAGTTCCTGAAGGTGCTGACTCTCACTGGTGTACAGTTCCTGAAGGTGCGGACTCTCACTGGGGTACAGTTCCTGAAGGTGCTGACTCTCACTGGGGTACAGTTCCTGAAGGTGCTGACACTCACTCGGGTACAGTTCCTGAAGATGCTGACTCTCTCTGAGGTACGGTTCCAGAAGGTGCTGAATGTCACTGCGGTACAGTTCCTGACGGTGCTCACTCAAACTGGGCTACAGTTCCTGAAGGTGCTGAATCTCACTGGGCTACAGTTCCTGAAGGTGCTGACTCTGACTGGTGTACAGTTCCTGAATGTGCTGACTCTCATTGGGGTACAGTTCCTGAAGGTGCTGACTCTCACTGGGGTACAATTCCTGAATGTGCTGACTCTCACTGGGGTACAATTCCTGAATGTGCTGACTCTCACTGGGGTACAATTCCTGAATGTGCTGACTCTCACTGGGGTACAATTCCTGAATG
Organism: Squalus acanthias; assembly: GCA_030390025.1. Classification (NCBI taxonomy): domain Eukaryota; kingdom Metazoa; phylum Chordata; class Chondrichthyes; order Squaliformes; family Squalidae; genus Squalus; species Squalus acanthias. Next base: position 141,035 of record JASTWF010000950.1, read on the forward strand.
TGCTGACTCTCACTGGGGTACAGTTCCTGAAGGTGCTGACTGTCTCTGAGGTACGGTTCCAGAAGGCGCTGACTATCACTGGGGAACATGTTCATGAAGTTGCTGACTCACACTGGGGTACAGTTCTTGAAGATGCTGACTCTCCCTGGGGTACAGTTCCTGAAGGTGATGACTCCTCTGGGGTACAGTTTGTGAAGGTGCTGACTCTCACTGGGGTACAGTTTGTGAAGGTGCTGACTCTCACTGGGATACAGTTCCTGAAGGTGCTGACTCTCACTGGGGAACTGTTCCAGAAGGTGCTGACTCTCACTGGGGTACAGTTCCTGAAGGTGCTGACTCTCACTGGGGTACATTTCCTGAAGGTGCTGACTCTCACTGGGGTACAGTTCCTGAAGGTGCTGCCTCTCACTGGGGTACATTTCCTGAAGGTGCTGACTCTCATTGGGATACAGTTCCTGAAGGTGCTGACTCTCACTGGGGTACAGTTCCTGAAGGTGCTGAATCTCACTGGGGTATAGTTGCTGAAGGTGCTGACTCTCACTGGGGTACGGTTCCAGAAGTTGCTGACTCTCACTGGGGTACAGTTCCTGAAGGTGCTGACTCTCTCTGAGGTACGGTTCCTGAAGGTGCTGACTCTCACTGGGGTACAGTTCGTGAAGGTGCTGACTCTCACTGGGGAACAGTTCCTGAAGGTGCTGACTCTCGCTGGGGTACGGTTCCTGAAGGTGCTGACTCTCACTGGGGTACAGCTCCTGAAGGTGCTGACTCTCACTGGGGTACAGTTCCTGAAGGTCTTGACTCTCATTGGGGTACAGTTCCTAAAAGTGCTGACTCTCTCTGGGGTACAGTTCCTGAAGGTGCTGACTCTCACTGGTATACAGTTCCTGAAGGTGCTGACTCTCACTGGGCTACAGTTCCTGAAGGTGCTGACTCTCACTGGGGTACAGTTCCAGAAGGTGCTGACTTTCACTGGGGTACAGTTCCAGAAGGTGCTGACATTCACTGGGAAAAGTTCCAGAAGGTGCTGACATTCACTGGGATACAGTTCCTGAAGGTGCTGACTCTCAATGGACTACATTTCCTGAAGGTGCTGACTCTCACTGGTGTACAGTTCCTGAAGGTGCTGACTCTCATTGAGGTACAGTTCCTGATGGTGCTGAATCTCACTGGGGTAAAATTCCTGAAGGTGCTGACTCTCTCTGGGGTACAGCCCCTGAAGGTGCTGACTCTCATTGGGGTACAATTCCTGAAGGTGCTGACTCTCACTGGGGTAAAATTCCTGAAGGTGCTGACTCTCTCTGGGGTACAGCCCCTGAAGGTGCTGACTCTCACTGGGGTGCAGTTCCAGAAGGTGCTGACTCTCACTGGGGTGCAGTTCCAGTAGGTGCTGACTCTCACTGGGGTACTGTTCCTGAAGGTGATGACTTCTCTGGGGTACAGTTTGTGGAGGTGCTGACACTCACTGGGGTGCAGGTCCTGCAGGTGCTGACTCTCACTGGGGTACTGTACATGAAGGTGCTGACTCTCACTGGGGTACAGTTCCTGAAGTTGCTGACTCTCACTGGGCTACAGTTCCTGAAGGTGCTGACACTCACTGGGGTATAATTCCTGAAGGTACTGATTCTCACTGGGGTGCAGTTACTGAAAGTGCTGACTCTCACTGAAGTACAATTCCTGACGGTGCTGACTCTCACTGGGGTACAGTTCCAGAAGGTGCTGACTCTCACTGGGGTGCAGTTCCAGTAGGTGCTGACTCTCACTGGGGTACTGTTCCTGAAGGTGATGACTTCTCTGGGGTACAGTTTGTGGAGGTGCTGACACTCACTGGGGTGCAGGTCCTGCAGGTGCTGACTCTCACTGGGGTACTGTACATGAAGGTGCTGACTCTCACTGGGGTACAGTTCCTGAAGTTGCTGACTCTCACTGGGCTACAGTTCCTGAAGGTGCTGACACTCACTGGGGTATAATTCCTGAAGGTACTGATTCTCACTGGGGTGCAGTTACTGAAAGTGCTGACTCTCACTGAAGTACAATTCCTGACGGTGCTGACTCTCACTGGGGTACAGTTCCTGAAGGTGCTCACTCAAACTGGGCTACAGTTCCTGAAGGTGCTGAATCTCACTGGGCTACAGTTCCTGAAGGTGCTGACTCTCACTGGGGTACAATTCCTGAATGTGCTGACTCTCACTGGTGTACAGTTCCTGAATGTGCTGACTCTCACTGGGGTACAATTCCTGAATGTGCTGACTCTCACTGGGGTACAATTCCTGAAGGTGCTGACTCTCACTGGGGTAGAGTTCATGAAGGTGCCGACTCTCACTGGGGTACAATTCCTGAAGGTGCTGACTCTCACTGGGGTAGAGTTCATGAAGGTGTTGACTCTCACTGGGGTAGAGTTCATGAAGGTGCTGACTCTCACTGTGGTGCAGTTCCAGAAGGTGCTGACGCTCACTGGGGTGCAGTTCCTGTATGTGCTGACTCTCACTGTGGTGCAGTTCCTGAAGTTGCTGACACTCACTGGGCTACAGTTCCTGAAGGTGCTCAATCTCACTGGGGTACATTTCCTGAAGGTGCTGACTGTCACTGGGGTACAGTTCCTGAAAGTGCTGATTCTCACTGGGGTACAGTTCCTGAAGGTGCTGATTCTCACTGGGGTACAGTTCCTGAAGGTGCTGACTCTCACTGGGGTACAGTTACTGAAGGTGCTGCCTCTCACTGTGGTACAATTCATTCAAGTGCTGACTCTCACTGTGGTAGAGTTCATGAAGGTGCTGACCCTCGCTGCGGTACAGTTCCTGAAGGTGCTGAAACTCACTGGGGTGCAGTTCCTGAAGGTGCTGAATCTCAGTGTTCTACAGTTCCTAAAGGTGGTGACTCTCACTGTGGTACAATTCATGCAAGTGCCGACTCTCACTGTGGTAGAGTTCATGAAGGTGCTGACCCTCGCTGCGGTACAGTTCCTGAAGGTGCTGAAACTCACTGGGGTGCAGTTCCAGAAGGTGCTGACTCTCACTGGGGTACGGTTCCAGAAGGTGCTGACTCTCACTGGGATACAGTTCCTGATGGTGCTGACTTTCACTGGGGTACATTTCCTGAAGGTGCTGACTCGCACTGGGGAACAGTTCCTGAATGTGCTGACTCTCGCTGGGGTACAGTACCTGAAGGTGCAGATTCTCAATGGGGTACAGTTCCTGAAAGTGCTGCCTCTCACTGGGGTAAAATTCCTGAAGGTGATGACTCTCGCTGGGTTAATGTTCCTGAAGTTGATGACTCCTCTGGGGTACAGTTTGTGAAGGTGCTGACTCTCACTGGGGAACAGTTTGTGAAGGTGCTCAATCTCACTGGGGTACAATTCCTGAAGGTGCTGACTGTCACTGGGGTACAGTTCCTGAAGGTGGTGACTCTCACTGTGGGACAATTCATGCAAGTGCTGATTCTCACTGCGGTACAGTTCCTGAAGGTGCTGAAACTCACTTGGGTATAGTTGCTGAAGGTGCTGACTCTCACTGGGGTATAGTTCCTGAAGGTGCTGACTCTCACTGGGGTATAGTTCCTGAAGGTGCTGACTCTCACTGGGGTATAGTTGCTGAAGGTGCTGACTCTCACTGGGGTATAGTTGCTGAAGGTGCTGACTCTCACTGGGGTGCAGTTCCAGAAGGTGCTGACTCTCACTGGGGAACGGTTCCAGAAGGTGCTGACTCTCACTGGGGTACGGTTCCAGAAGGTTTCACTCTCACTGGGGTAAAATTCCTGAAGGTGCTGACTCTCACTGGAATACAGTTCCTGAAGGTGCTGACTCTCACTGGGGTGCAGTTCCAGAAGGTGCTGACTCTCACTGGGGTATAGTTGCTGAATGTGTCACTCTCACTGGGGTACAGTTCCTGAAGGTGTTGACTCTCACTGGGGTACAGTTCCTGAAGGTGTTGACTCTCACTGGGGTACAGTTCCTGAAGGTGTTGACTCACACTGGGGTACAGTTCCTGAAGGTGCTTACACTCACTGGGGTACAGTTCCTGAAGCTGCTGACTCTCACTGGGGTACAGTTCCAGAAGGTGCTGACTCTCACTGGGATACAGTTCCTGAAGGTGCAGACTCTCACTGGGGTACAGTTGCTGAAGGTGCTGACTCTCACTGGGATACAGTTCCTGAAGGTGCTGACTCTCACTGGGGTACAGTTCCTGAAGGTGTTGACCCTCACTGGGGTACAGTTCCAGAAGGAGCTGACTCTCACTGGGGTACAGTTCTTGAAGGTGCTGACTCTCCCAATGGGACAGTTCCGGAAGGTGCTGATCTACCCTGGGGTACAGTTCCTGAAGGTGCTGACTCTCCCAATGGTACAGTTACTGAAGGAGCTGACTCTCACTGAGGTACAGTTCCTGAAGGTGCTGACTCTCACTGGGGTACAGTTCCTGAAGGTGCCGACTTTCACTGGGGTACAGTTCCTGAAGGTGCTGACTCTCACGGGGGTACAGTTCCAGAAGGTGCTGACTCTCACTGGGGTACAGTTCCTGAAGGTGCTGACTCTCCCTGGGGTACAGTTCCTGGAGATGCTGACTCTCCCTGGGGTACAGTTCCTGAAGATGCTCACTCTCACTGGGCTACAGTTCCTGAAGGTGCTGACTCTCACTGGGGTACAGTTCCTGAAGGTGCTGACTCTAACTGGTGTACTGTTCCTGAAAGTGCTGACTCTCACTGGGGTACAGTTCCAGAAGGTACTGACTCTCACTGGGGTACAGTTCCTGAAGGTGATGACTGTCCCTGGAATACAGTTCCTGAAATGTTGACTCTCCCAGGGTTACAGTTCCTGAATGTGCTGACTCTCATTGTGGTACATTTGCTGAAGGTGCTTACTCTCGCAGGGGTACAGTAGCTGAAGGTGCTGTCTCTCACTGGATTCCAATTCCTGAAGGTGCTGAACCTCACTGGGGTACAGTTCCTGAAGGTGCTGGCCCTCACTGGGTTACAGTTCCTGAAGTTACCGACTCTCACTGGGGTACAGTTCGTGAAGTGCTGACTCTCACTGTGGTACAGTTCATGAAGGTGCTGAATCTCACTGGGGTACAGTTCCTGAAGGTGCCGATTCTCACTGGGGTACAGTTCCTGAAGGTGCTGATTCTCACGGGGGTACAGTTCCTGGAGGTGCTGACTCTCACTGGGGTACAGTTCCTGAAGGTGCTAACTCTCACTGGGTTACAGTTCCTGAAGGTGCTGACTCTCTCTGGGGTACAGTTCCAGAAGATGCTGACTCTCACTGGGGTACAGTTCCTGAAGGTGCTGACTCTAACTGGGGTACAATCCCAGAAGGTGCTGACTCTCACTGGGGTACAGTTCGTGAAGGTGCTGACTCTCACTGGAGTACAGTTCCTGAAGGCGCTGACTCTCACTGGGGTACAGTTCCTGAAGGTGCTGACTCTCACTGGGGTACAGTTCCTGAAGGTGCTGACTCTCACTGGGGTACAGTTCCTGAAGGTGCTGACTCTCACTGGGGTACAGTTCCTGAAGGTGCTGACCCTCACTGGGATACAGTTCCAGAAATGTTGACTCTCTCTGGGGTACAGTTGCTGAAGATGCTGACTCTCACTGGGGTACAGTTCCTGAAGGTGCTGACTCTCACTGGGGTACAGTTCCTGACGGTGCTGACTCTCACTGGGGTACTGTTCGTGAAGGTGCTGACTCTCACTGGGTTACAATTCCAGAAGGTGCTGACTCTCACTGGGGTACAGTTCCAGAAGGTGCTGACTCTCTCTGGGGTACAGTTACTGAAGATGCTGACTCTCACTGGGGTACAATTCCAGAAGGTGCTGACTCTCACTGGGGTACAGTTCAAGAAGGTGCTGACTCTCACTGGTGTACAGTTGCTGAAGGTGCTGACTCTCACTGGGGTACAGTTCCTGAAGGTGCTGACTCTCACCGGGGTACAGTTCCTGAAGTTACCGACTCTCACTGGGGTACAGTTCGTTAGGGTGCTGATTCTCACTGGGGTACAGTTCCTGAAGGTGCTGACTCTCACTGGGGTACAGTTCAAGAAGGTGCTGACTCTCACTGGTGTACAGTTGCTGAAGGTGCTGACTCTCACTGGGGTACAGTTCCTGAAGGTGCTGACTCTCACTGGGGTACTGTTCGTGAAGGTGCTGACACTCACTGGGTTACAATTCCAGAAGGAGCTGATTCTCACTGGGGTACTGTTCCTGAAGATGCTGACTCTCACTGGGATACAATTCCAGAAGGTGCTGACTCTCACTGGGGTCCAGTTCAAGAAGGTGCTGACTCTCACTGGGGTCCAGTTCAAGAAGGTGCTGACTCTCACTGGGGTCCAGTTCAAGAAGGTGCTGACTCTCACTGGGGTCCAGTTCAAGAAGGTGCTGACTCTCACTGGGGTACAGTTCCTGAAGGTGCTGACTCTCACTGGAGTACAGTTCCTGAAGGTGCTGACTCTCACTGGGGTAAAATTCCTGAAGGTGCTGACTCTCACTGGGGTGCAGTTCCAGAAGGTGCTGACTCTCACTGGGGTGCAGTTCCAGTAGGTGCTGACTCTCACTGGGGTACTGTTCCTGAAGGTGATGACTTCTCTGGGGTACAGTTTGTGAAGGTGCTGACTCTCACTGGGGTACAATTTGTGAAGGTGCTGACACTCACTGGGGTGCAGGTCCAGAAGGTGCTGACTCTCACTGGGGTACTGTACATGAAGGTGCTGACTCTCACTGGGGTACAGTTCCTGAAGTTGCTGACTCTCACTGGGGTACAGTTCCTGAAGGTGCTGACACTCACTGGGGTATAATTCCTGAAGGTACTGATTCTCACTGGGGTGCAGTTACTGAAAGTGCTGACTCTCACTGAAGTACAATTCCTGACGGTGCTGACTCTCACTGGGGTACAGTTCCTAAAGGTGCTCACTCAAACTGGGCTACAGTTCCTGAAGGTGCTGAATCTCACTGGGCTACAGTTCCTGAAGGTGCTGACTCTGACTGGTGTACCGTTCCTGAATGTGCTGACTCTCACTGGGGTACAATTCCTGAATGTGCTGACTCTCACTGGGGTACAGTTCCTGAAGGTGCTGACTGTCTCTGAGGTACGGTTCCAGAAGGCGCTGACTATCACTGGGGAACATGTTCATGAAGTTGCTCACTCACACTGGGGTACAGTTCTTGAAGATGCTGACTCTCACTGGGGTCCAGTTCCTGAAGGTGCTGACTCTCACTGGGGTACAGTTCCTGAAGGTGCTGACTCTCACTGGGGTACAGTTCCTGAAGGTGCTGACTCTCACTGGGGTACATTTCCTGAAGGTGCTGCCTCTCACTGGGGTACATTTCCTGAAGGTGCTGACTCTCATTGGGATACAGTTCCTGAAGGTGCTGACTCTCACTGGGGTACAGTTTGTGAAGATGCTGACACTCACTTGGGTACAGTTCCTGAAGGTGCTGACTCTCACTGGGGTAGAGTTCATGAAGGTGCCGACTCTCACTGGGGTACAATTCCTGAAGGAGCTGACTCTCACTGGGGTAGAGTTCATGAAGGTGTTGACTCTCACTGGGGTAGAGTTCATGAAGGTGCTGACTCTCACTGTGGTGCAGTTCCAGAAGGTGCTGACGCTCACTGTGATACAGTTCCTGATGGTGCTGACTTTCACTGGGGTACAGTTCATGAAGTTGCCTTCTCACACTGGGGTACAGTTCATGAAGTTGCTCACTCACACTGGGGTACAGTTCCTGAAGATGCTGACTCTCTCTGGGGTACAGTTCCTGAAGGTGCTGACACTCACTGGGGTACAGTTCCTGAAGGTCCTGACTCTCAATGGGGATCAGTACCTGAAGGTGCTGATTCTCACTGGGGTAAAATTCCTGAAGGTGATGACTCTCACTGGGTTAATGTTCCTGAAGTTGATGACTCCTCTGGGGTACAGTTTGTGAATTTGCTCACTCTCACTGGGGTACAGTTTGTGAAGGTGCTGACTCTCACTGGGCTACAGTTCCTGAAGGTGCTCAATCTCACTGGGGTACATTTCCTGAAGGTGCTGACTGTCACTGGGGTACAGTTCCTGAAAGTGCTGATTCTCACTGGGGTACAGTTCCTGAAGGTGCTGATTCTCACTGGGGTACAGTTCCTGAAGGTGCTGACTCTCACTGGGGTACAGTTACTGAAGGTGCTGCCTCTCACTGTGGTACAATTCATTCAAGTGCTGACTCTCACTGGGGTACAGTTCCTGAAGTTGCTGAATCTCAGTGTTCTACAGTTCCTGAAGGTGCTGACTCTCACTGGGGTACAGTTACTGAAGGTGCTGCCTCTCACTGTGGTACAATTCATGCAAGTGCCGACTCTCACTGGGGTGCAGTTCCAGAAGGTGCTGACTCTCACTGGGGTACAGTTCCTGAAGGTGCTGACTCTCTCTGGGGTACAGTTCCTGAAGGTGCTGACACTCACTGGGGTACATTTCCTGAAGGTGCTGACTCGCACTGGGGAACAGTTCCTGAAGGTGCAGATTCTCAATGGGGTACAGTTACTGAAGGGGCTGACTCTCACTGGGGTACAATTCCTGAAAGTGCTGCCTCTCACTGGGGTAAAATTCCTGAAGGTGATGACTCTCGCTGGGTTAATGTTCCTGAAGTTGATGACTCCTCTGGGGTACAGTTTGTGAAGGTGCTGACTCTCACTGGGGAACAGTTCCTGAAGGTGGTGACTCTCACTGGGGTATAGTTCCTGAAGGTGCTGACTCTCACTGCGGTACAGTTCCTGAAGGTGCTGAAACTCACTGGGGTATAGTTCCTGATGGTGCTGACTCTCACTGGGGTATAGTTGCTGAAGGTGCTGACTCTCACTGGGGAACGGTTCCAGAAGGTGCTGACTCTCACTGGGGTACGGTTCCAGAAGGTTTCACTCTCACTGGGGTACAGTTCCTGAAGGTGCTGACTCTCACTGGGGTAAAATTCCTGAAGGTGCTGACCCTCACTGGGGTACAGTTCCTGAAGGTGCTGACACTCACTGGGGAATAATTCCTGAAGGTGCTGACTCTCACTGGGGTACAGTTCCTGAAGGTGCTGACTCTCACTGGGGTACAGTTCCTGAAGGTGCGGACTCTCACTGGGGTACAGTTCCTGAAGGTGCGGACTCTCAATGGGGTACAGTTCCTGAAGGTGTTGACTCTCACTGAGGTACAGTTCCTGAAGGTGTTGACTCACACTGGGGTACAGTTCCTGAAGGTGCTGACTCTCACTGGGGTACAGTTGCTGAAGGTGTTGACCCTCACTGGGGTACAGTTCCAGAAGGAGCTGACTCTCACTGGGGTACAGTTCTTGAAGGTGCTGACTCTCCCAATGGTACAGTTACTGAAGGAGCTGACTCTCACTGGGGTACAGTTCCTGAAGATGCTGACTCTCACTGGGGTACAGTTCCTGAAGGTGCTGACTCTCACTGGGGTACAGTTCCAGAAGGTGCTGACTCTCACTGCGGTACAGTTCCTGAAGGTGCTGACTCTCACTGGGGTACAGTTCCTGAAGGTGCTGACTCTCACTGGGGTACAGTTCCTGAAGGTGCTGACACTCATTGGGGTACAGTTCCTGAAGGTGCCGACTCTCACTGGGGTACAGTTCCTGGAGATGCTGACTCTCCCTGGGGTACAGTTCCTGAAGATGCTCACTCTCACTGGGCTACAGTTCCTGAAGGTGCTGACTCTCCCTGGGGTACAGTTCCTGAAGATGCTCACTCTCACTGGGCTACAGTTCCTGAAGGTGCTGACTCTCACTGGGGTACAGTTCCTGAAGGTGCTGACTCTAACTGGTGTACTGTTCCTGAAAGTGCTGACTCTCACTGGGGTACAGTTCCTGAAGGTGCTGACTCTCACTGCGGTACAGTTCCTGAAGGTGCTGACTCTCACTGGGGTACAGTTCCTGAAGGTGCTGACTCTCACTGGGGTACAGTTCCTGAAGGTGCTGACTCTCTCTGGGGTACAGTTCCTGAATGTGCTGACCCTCACTGGGATACAGTTCCTGAAGGTGCTGACTCTCACTGGGGTACAGTTCCTGAAGGTGCTGACTCTCACTGCGGTACAGTTCCTGAAGGTGCTGACTCTCTCTGGGGTACAGTACCTGAAGGTGCAGATTCTCAATGGGGTACAGTTCCTGAAGGTGCTGACAGTCATTGGGGTACAGTTCCTGAAGGTGCTGACTCTCACGGGGGTACAGTTCCAGAAGGTGCTGACTCTCACTGGGGTACAGTTCCTGAAGGTGCTGACTCTCC
>JASTWF010000951.1:0-150794 GCA_030390025.1 Squalus acanthias
AGTCACCATTAGGGATAGAGTTAGTAGGAAGAGTCACCATTAGCGATAGAGTTAGTAGGAATAGTCACTATTAGGGATAGAGTTAGTAGGAATAGTCACGATTAGGGATTGAGTTAGTAGGAAGAGTCACTGTTGGGGATAGAGTTAGTAGGAAGAGTCACTATTAGGGATAGAGTTAGTAGGAAGAGTAACCATTAGGGATAGAGTTAGTAGGACGAATCACTATTCGGGATAGTGTTAGTAGGAAGAGTCACTATTCGTGATAGAGTTAGTCGGAAGAGTCACTGTTAGGGATAGAGGTGGTAGGAAGAGTCACTACTGGGGATAGAGTTAGTAGGAAGAGTCACCATTAGGGATAGAGGTAGTAGGAAGAGTCACTACTGGGGATAGAGTTAGTAGGAAGAGTCACTTTTCGGGATAGAGTTAGTAGGAAGAGTAACCATTAGTTATAGATTTAGTAGGAAGAGTCACTACTGGGGATAGAGTTAGTAGGAAGAGTCACCATGAGGGATAAAGATAGTTGGAAGAGTCACTATTCGGGATAGAGTTAGTAGGACGAGTCACCATTCGGAATAGAGTTAGTAGGAAGAGTCACTATTAGGGATAGAGTTAGTAGGAAGAGTCACTATTCGGGATGGAGTTAGAAGGAAGAGTCACTATTAGGGATAGAGTTATTAGGAAGAGTCACTATTACGGATAGATTTAGTAGGAAGAGTCACCATTAGGGATAGAGTTAGTAGGAAGAGTCACCATTGGGGATTGAGTTAATCAGAAGAGTCACTCTTATGGATAGAGTTATTAGGAAGAGTCACTATTAGGGATAGATTTAGTAGGAAGAGTCACCATTAGGGATAGAGTTAGTAGGAAGAGTCACCATTCGGGATAGAGTTAGTAGGAAGAATCACTATTAGGGTTAGTGTTAGTAGGAAGATTCACTATTAGGGAGAGAGTTAGTAGGAAGAGACACCATTTGGGATAGAGTTAGTCAGAAGAGTCACCACTGGGGATAGAGATAGAAGGAAGAGTCACTATTAGGGATAGAGTTATTCGGAAGAGTCACTATTAGGGATAGAGTTATTAGGAAGAGTCACTATTCGGGATAGAGTTAGTAGGAAGAGTCACTATTAGGGATAGAGTCAGTAGGAAGAGTCACTATTAGAGATAGAGTTAGTGGGAAGAGTCACTATTCGGGATAGAGTTAGTAGGAAGAGTCACTTTTAGGGATAGAGTTAGTGGGAAGAGTCACCATTAGGGATAGAGTTAGTCGGAAGAGTCACTATTAGGGATTGAGTTAGTGGAAGAGTCACCATTAGGGATGGAGTTAATAGGAAGTGTCACCCCATTAGGGATAGAGTTAGTCGGAAGAGTCACTATTTGGGATAGAGTTAGTCGGAAGAGTCACCATTAGGGATAGAGTTATTAGGAAGAGACACTATTAGGGATAGAGTTATTAGGATGAGTCACGATTAGGGATAGAGTTAGTAGGAAGAGTCATTTTCAGGGATAGAGTTAGTAGGAAGAGTCACTATTTGGGATAGAGTTAGTAGGAAGAGTCACTATTAGGGATAGAGTTAGTAGGAAGAGTCACCATTAGCGATAGAGTTAGTGGGAAGAGTCACCATTAGGGATAGAGTTAGTACGAAGAGTCACCATTAGGGATAGAGTTAGTAGGAAGAGTCACCATTCGGGATAGAGTTAGTAGGAAGAGTCACCATTAGCGATAGAGTTAGTAGGAATAGTCACTATTAGGGATAGAGTTAGTAGGAATAGTCACGATTAGGGATTGATTTAGTAGGAAGAGTCACTGTTGGGGATAGAGTTAGTAGGAAGAGTCACTATTAGGGATAGAGTTAGTAGGAAGAGTAACCATTAGGGATAGAGTTAGTAGGACGAATCACTATTCGGGATAGTGTTAGTAGGAAGAGTCACTATTCGTGATAGAGTTAGTCGGAAGAGTCACTGTTAGGGATAGAGGTGGTAGGAAGAGTCACTACTGGGGATAGAGTTAGTAGGAAGAGTCACCATTAGGGATAGAGGTAGTAGGAAGAGTCACTACTGGGGATAGAGTTAGTAGGAAGAGTCACTTTTCGGGATAGAGTTAGTAGGAAGAGTAACCATTAGTTATAGATTTAGTAGGAAGAGTCACGACTGGGGATAGAGTTAGTAGGAAGAGTCACCATGAGGGATAAAGATAGTTGGAAGAGTCACTATTCGGGATAGAGTTAGTAGGACGAGTCACCATTCGGAATAGAGTTAGTAGGAAGAGTCACTATTAGGGATAGAGTTAGTAGGAAGAGTCACTATTCGGGATGGAGTTAGAAGGAAGAGTCACTATTAGGGATAGAGTTATTAGGAAGAGTCACTATTACGGATAGATTTAGTAGGAAGAGTCACCATTAGGGATAGAGTTAGTAGGAAGAGTCACCATTGGGGATTGAGTTAATCAGAAGAGTCACTATTATGGATAGAGTTATTAGGAAGAGTCACTATTAGGGATAGATTTAGTAGGAAGAGTCACCATTAGGGATAGAGTTAGTAGGAAGAGTCACTGTTCGGGATAGAGTTAGTAGGAAGAGTCACCATTGGGCTAGAGTTAGTCGGAAGAGTCACTGTTCGGGTTAGAGTTAGTGGGAAGAGTCACCATTAGGTATAGATTTAGTGGGAAGAGTCACCATTCGGGATAGAGTTAGTAGGAAGAGTCACTGTTCGGGATAGAGTTCGTGGGAAGAGTCACCATTATGGATAGATTTAATGGGAAGAGTCACCATTCGGGATAGAGTTAATCGGAAGAGTCACTATTAGGGATAAGTTAGTGGGAAGAGTCACCATTAGTGATAGATTTAGACGGAAGAGTCACCATTAGGGATAGTGTTAGTGGGAAGAGTCACTACTGGGGATAGAGTTAGCAGGAAGAGTCACTATTAGGGATAGAGTTAGCAGGAAGAGTCACTATTAGGGATAGAGTTAGTAGGAAGAGTCACCATTAGGGATAGAGTTCGTAGGAAGAGTCACTATTCGGGATACAGTTAGCAGGAAGAGTCACTATTAGGGATAGTATTCGTAGGAAGAGTCACTATTAGGGATAGAGTTAGTAGGAAGAGTCACCATTGGGGATTGAGTTAGTCAGAAGAGTCACTATTATGGATAGAGTTATTAGGAAGAATCACTATTAGGGATAGATTTAGTAGGAAGAGTCACCATTAGGGATAGAGTTATTAGGAAGAGTCACTGTTCGGGATAGAGTTAGTAGGAAGAGTAACCATTGGGCTAGAGTTAGTCGGAAGAGTCACTGTTCGGGATAGAGTTAGTGGGAAGAGTCACCATTAGGGATAGATTTAGTGGGAAGAGTCACCATTAGGGATAGAGTTAGTAGGAAGAGTCACTGTTCGGGATAGAGTAAGTGGGAAGAGTCACCATTAGGGATAGATTTAGTGGGAAGAGTCACCATTAGGGATAGAGTTAGTCTGAAGAGTCACTATTAGGGATAAGTTAGTGGGAAGAGTCATCATTAGCGATAGAGTTAGTCGGAAGAGTCACCATTAGGGATAGTGTTAGTGGGAAGAGTCACTACTGGGGATAGAGTGAGTAGGAAGAGTCACTATTTGGGATAGAGTTAGCAGGAAGAGTCACTATTAGGGATAGAGTTAGTAGGAAGAGTCACCATTAGGGATAGAGTTCGTAGCAAGAGTCACTATTCGGGATAGAGTTAGCAGGAAGAGTCACTATTAGGGATAGAGTTCGTAGGAAGAGTCACTATTAGGGATAGAGTTAGTAGGTAGAGTCACCATTGGGGATAGAGTTAGTAAGAAGAGTCACTATTAGGGATAGAGTTGGTAGGAAGAGTCACTACTGGGGATAGAGTAAGTAGGAAGAGTAACCATGAGGGATAGAGTTAGTAGGAAGAGTCACCATTAGGGATAGAGTTAGTAGGAAGAGGCACCATTAGGGATAGAGTTAGTTGGAAGAGTCACTGTTAGGGATAGAGTTAGTAGGAAGAGTCACTACTTGTGATAGAGTTAGTAGGAAGATTCACTATTCGGGATAGAGTTAGTAGGAAGAGTCACCATTAGGGATAGAGTTCGTAGCAAGAGTCACTATTCGGGATAGAGTTAGCAGGAAGAGTCACTATTAGGGATAGAGTTCGTAGGAAGAGTCACTATTAGGGATAGAGTTAGTAGGAAGAGTCACTACTGGGGATAGAGTTAGTGGGAAGAGTCACTATTAGGGATAGATTTAGTAGGAAGAGTCACTATTAGGGATAGAGTTAGTCGGAAGAGTCACAATTGGGGATGGAGTTAGTAGGAAGAGTAAATATTAGGGATAGATTTAGTAAGAAGAGTCAACATTAGGGATAGAGTTAGTGGGAAGAGTAAATATTAGGGATAGAGTTAGTAGGAAGAGTCACCATTAGGGACAGAGTTAGTAGGAAGAGTCACCATTAGGGATAGTGTTAGTAGGAAGAGTCACTATTAGGGATAGAGTTAGTAGGAAGAGTAAATATTAGGGATAGAGTTATTAGGAAGAGTCACCTTTAGGGATAGAGTTAGTAGGAAGAGTAAATATTAGGGATAGAGTTATTAGGAAGAGTTACTGTTACGGATAGAGTTAGTAGGAAGAGTAAATACTAGGGATAGAGTTAGTAGGAAGAGTCACCTTTAGGGATAGAGTTAGTAGGAAGAGTAAATATTAGGGATAGAGTTATTAGGAAGAGTCACCATTAGGGATAGAGTTAGTAGGATGAGTCACCATTAGGGATAGAGTTAGTAGGAAGAGTCACTATTCGGGATAGAGTCAGTAGGAAGAGTCACTATTAGGGATAGAGTTAGTATGTACAGTCACCATTAGGGATAGATTTAGTAGGAAGAGTCACCATTAGGAATAGAGTTCGTCGGAAGAGTCACAAATGGGGATAGAGTTAGTAGAAAGAGTCACCATTAGGGATAGAGTTAGTAGGAAGAGTCACTATTCGAGATGGAGTTAGAAGGAAGAGTCACTATTAGGGATAGAGTTATTAGGAAGAGTCACTATTACGGATAGATTTAGTAGGAAGAGTCACCATTAGGGATAGAGTTAGTAGGAAGAGTCACCATTGGGGATTGAGTTAATCAGAAGAGTCACTATTATGGATAGAGTTATTAGGAAGAGTCACTATTAGGGATAGATTTAGTAGGAAGAGTCACCATTAGGGATAGAGTTAGTAGGAAGAGTCACTGTTCGGGATAGAGTTAGTAGGAAGAGTCACCATTGGGCTAGAGTTAGTCGGAAGAGTCACTGTTCGGGATAGAGTTAGTGGGAAGAGTCACCATTAGGGATAGATTTAGTGGGAAGAGTCACCATTAGGGATAGAGTTAGTAGGAAGAGTCACTGTTCGGGATAGAGTTCGTGGGAAGAGTCACCATTAGGGATAGATTTAGTGGGAAGAGTCACCATTAGGGATAGAGTTAATCGGAAGAGTCACTATTAGGGATAAGTTAGTGGGAAGAGTCACCATTAGCGATAGAGTTAGTCGGAAGAGTCACCATTAGGGATAGTGTTAGTGGGAAGAGTCACTACTGGGGATAGAGTTAGTAGGAAGAGTCACGATTAGGGATAGAGTTAGCAGGAAGAGTCACTATTAGGGATAGAGTTAGTAGGAAGAGTCACCATTAGGGATAGAGTTCGTAGGAAGAGTCACTATTCGGGATAGAGTTAGCAGGAAGAGTCACTATTAGGGATAGTGCTCGTAGGAAGAGTCACTATTAGGGATAGAGTTAGTAGGAAGAGTCACCATTGGGGATTGAGTTAGTCAGAAGAGTCACTATTATGGATGGAGTTATTAGGAAGAGTCACTATTAGGGATAGATTTAGTAGGAAGAGTCACCATTAGGGATAGAGTTAGTAGGAAGAGTCACTGTTCGGGATAGAGTTAGTAGGAAGAGTCACCATTGGGCTAGAGTTAGTCGGAAGAGTCACTGTTCGGGATAGAGTTAGTGGGAAGAGTCACCATTAGGGATAGATTTAGTGGGAAGAGTCACCATTAGGGATAGAGTTAGTAGGAAGAGTCACCGTTCGGGATAGAGTTCGTGGGAAGAGTCACCATTAGGGATAGATTTAGTGGGAAGAGTCACCATTAGGGATAGAGTTAGTCTGAAGAGTCACTATTAGGGATAAGTTAGTGGGAAGAGTCATCATTAGCGATAGAGTTAGTCGGAAGAGTTAGCATTTGGGATAGTGTTCGTGGGAAGAGTCACTACTGGGGATAGAGTGAGTAGGAAGAGTCACTATTTGGGATAGAGTTAGCAGGAAGAGTCACTATTAGGGATAGAGTTAGTAGGAAGAGTCACCATTAGGGATAGAGTTCGTAGCAAGAGTCACTATTCGGGATAGAGTTAGCAGGAAGAGTCACTATTAGGGATAGAGTTTGTAGGAAGAGTCACTATTAGGGATAGAGTTAGTAGGAAGAGTCACCATTGGGGATAGAGTTAGTAGGAAGAGTCACTATTAGGGATAGAGTTGGTCGGAAGAGTCACTACTGGGGATAGAGTTAGTAGGAAGAGTAACCATGAGGGATAGAGTTAGTAGGAAGAGTCACCATTAGGGATAGAGTTAGTAGGAAGAGGCACCATTAGGGATAGAGTTAGTTGGAAGAGTCACTGTTAGGGATAGAGTTAGTAGGAAGAGTAACCACTGGGGATAGAGGTAGTAAGAAGAGTCACTACTGGGGATAGAGTTAGTGGGAAGAGTCACTATTAGGGATAGATTTAGTAGGAAGAGTAACCACTGGGGATAGAGTTAGTAGGAAGAGTCACTACTGGGGATAGAGTTAGTGGGAAGAGTCACTATTAGGGATAGAGTAAGTAGGAAGAGTAACCACTGGGGATAGAGTTAGTAGGAAGAGTCACTACTGGGGATAGAGTTAGTGGGAAGAGTCACTATTAGGGATAGATTTAGTAGGAAGAGTCACTATTAGGGATAGAGTAAGTCGAAAGAGTCACAATTGAGGATAGAGTTAGTAGGAAGAGTAAATATTAGGGATAGAGTTAGTAGGAAGAGTCAACATTAGGGATAGAGTTAGTAGGAAGAGTAAATATTAGGGATAGAGTTAGTAGGAAGAGTCACCATTAGGGACAGAGTTAGTAGGAAGAGTCACTATTAGGGATAGAGTTAGTAGGAAGAGTAAATACTAGGGATAGAGTTAGTAGGAAGAGTCACCTTTAGGGATAGAGTTAGTAGGAAGAGTAAATATTAGGGATAGAGTTATTAGGAAGAGTCACCATTAGGGATAGAGTTAGTAGGATGAGTCACCATTAGGGATAGAGTTAGTAGGAAGAGTCACTATTCGGGATAGAGTCAGTAGGAAGAGTCACTATTAGGGATAGAGTTAGTATGTACAGTCACCATTAGGGATAGATTTAGTAGGAAGAGTCACCATTAGGAATAGAGTTCGTCGGAAGAGTCACAAATGGGGATAGAGTTAGTAGAAAGAGTCACCATTAGGGATAGAGTTAGTAGGAAGAGTCACTATTCGAGATGGAGTTAGAAGGAAGAGTCACTATTAGGGATAGAGTTATTAGGAAGAGTCACTATTACGGATAGATTGAGTAGGAAGAGTCACCATTAGGGATAGAGTTAGTAGGAAGAGTCACCATTGGGGATTGAGTTAATCAGAAGAGTCACTATTATGGCTAGAGTTATTAGGAAGAGTCACTATTAGGGATAGATTTAGTAGGAAGAGTCACCATTAGGGATAGAGTTAGTAGGAAGAGTCACTGTTCGGGATAGAGTTAGTAGGAAGAGTCACCATTGGGCTAGAGTTAGTCGGAAGAGTCACTGTTCGGGATAGAGTTAGTGGGAAGAGTCACCATTAGGGATAGATTTAGTGGGAAGAGTCACCATTAGGGATAGAGTTAGTAGGAAGAGTCACTGTTCGGGATAGAGTTCGTGGGAAGAGTCACCATTAGGGATAGATTTAGTGGGAAGAGTCACCATTAGGGATAGAGTTAATCAGAAGAGTCACTATTAGGGATAAGTTAGTGGGAAGAGTCACCATTAGCGATAGAGTTAGTCGGAAGAGTCACCATTAGGGATAGTGTTAGTGGGAAGAGTCACTACTGGGGATAGAGTTAGTAGGAAGAGTCACGATTAGGGATAGAGTTAGCAGGAAGAGTCACCGTTCGGGATAGAGTTCGTGGGAAGAGTCACCATTAGGGATAGATTTAGTGGGAAGAGTCACCATTAGGGATAGAGTTAGTCTGAAGAGTCACTATTAGGGATAAGTTAGTGGGAAGAGTCATCATTAGCGATAGAGTTAGTCGGAAGAGTTAGCATTTGGGATAGTGTTCGTGGGAAGAGTCACTACTGGGGATAGAGTGAGTAGGAAGAGTCACCATTGGGGATTGAGTTAGTCAGAAGAGTCACTATTATGGATGGAGTTATTAGGAAGAGTCACTATTAGGGATAGATTTAGTAGGAAGAGTCACCATTAGGGATAGAGTTAGTAGGAAGAGTCACTGTTCGGGATAGAGTTAGTAGGAAGAGTCACCATTGGGCTAGAGTTAGTCGGAAGAGTCACTGTTCGGGATAGAGTTAGTGGGAAGAGTCACCATTAGGGATAGATTTAGTGGGAAGAGTCACCATTAGGGATAGAGTTAGTAGGAAGAGTCACCGTTCGGGATAGAGTTCGTGGGAAGAGTCACCATTAGGGATAGATTTAGTGGGAAGAGTCACCATTAGGGATAGAGTTAGTCTGAAGAGTCACTATTAGGGATAAGTTAGTGGGAAGAGTCATCATTAGCGATAGAGTTAGTCGGAAGAGTTAGCATTTGGGATAGTGTTCGTGGGAAGAGTCACTACTGGGGATAGAGTGAGTAGGAAGAGTCACTATTTGGGATAGAGTTAGCAGGAAGAGTCACTATTAGGGATAGAGTTAGTAGGAAGAGTCACCATTAGGGATAGAGTTCGTAGCAAGAGTCACTATTCGGGATAGAGTTAGCAGGAAGAGTCACTATTAGGGATAGAGTTTGTAGGAAGAGTCACTATTAGGGATAGAGTTAGTAGGAAGAGTCACCATTGGGGATAGAGTTAGTAGGAAGAGTCACTATTAGGGATAGAGTTGGTCGGAAGAGTCACTACTGGGGATAGAGTTAGTAGGAAGAGTAACCATGAGGGATAGAGTTAGTAGGAAGAGTCACCATTAGGGATAGAGTTAGTAGGAAGAGGCACCATTAGGGATAGAGTTAGTTGGAAGAGTCACTGTTAGGGATAGAGTTAGTAGGAAGAGTAACCACTGGGGATAGAGGTAGTAAGAAGAGTCACTACTGGGGATAGAGTTAGTGGGAAGAGTCACTATTAGGGATAGATTTAGTAGGAAGAGTAACCACTGGGGATAGAGTTAGTAGGAAGAGTCACTACTGGGGATAGAGTTAGTGGGAAGAGTCACTATTAGGGATAGAGTAAGTAGGAAGAGTAACCACTGGGGATAGAGTTAGTAGGAAGAGTCACTACTGGGGATAGAGTTAGTGGGAAGAGTCACTATTAGGGATAGATTTAGTAGGAAGAGTCACTATTAGGGATAGAGTAAGTCGAAAGAGTCACAATTGAGGATAGAGTTAGTAGGAAGAGTAAATATTAGGGATAGAGTTAGTAGGAAGAGTCAACATTAGGGATAGAGTTAGTAGGAAGAGTAAATATTAGGGATAGAGTTAGTAGGAAGAGTCACCATTAGGGACAGAGTTAGTAGGAAGAGTCACTATTAGGGATAGAGTTAGTAGGAAGAGTAAATACTAGGGATAGAGTTAGTAGGAAGAGTCACCTTTAGGGATAGAGTTAGTAGGAAGAGTAAATATTAGGGATAGAGTTATTAGGAAGAGTCACCATTAGGGATAGAGTTAGTAGGATGAGTCACCATTAGGGATAGAGTTAGTAGGAAGAGTCACTATTCGGGATAGAGTCAGTAGGAAGAGTCACTATTAGGGATAGAGTTAGTATGTACAGTCACCATTAGGGATAGATTTAGTAGGAAGAGTCACCATTAGGAATAGAGTTCGTCGGAAGAGTCACAAATGGGGATAGAGTTAGTAGAAAGAGTCACCATTAGGGATAGAGTTAGTAGGAAGAGTCACTATTCGAGATGGAGTTAGAAGGAAGAGTCACTATTAGGGATAGAGTTATTAGGAAGAGTCACTATTACGGATAGATTGAGTAGGAAGAGTCACCATTAGGGATAGAGTTAGTAGGAAGAGTCACCATTGGGGATTGAGTTAATCAGAAGAGTCACTATTATGGCTAGAGTTATTAGGAAGAGTCACTATTAGGGATAGATTTAGTAGGAAGAGTCACCATTAGGGATAGAGTTAGTAGGAAGAGTCACTGTTCGGGATAGAGTTAGTAGGAAGAGTCACCATTGGGCTAGAGTTAGTCGGAAGAGTCACTGTTCGGGATAGAGTTAGTGGGAAGAGTCACCATTAGGGATAGATTTAGTGGGAAGAGTCACCATTAGGGATAGAGTTAGTAGGAAGAGTCACTGTTCGGGATAGAGTTCGTGGGAAGAGTCACCATTAGGGATAGATTTAGTGGGAAGAGTCACCATTAGGGATAGAGTTAATCAGAAGAGTCACTATTAGGGATAAGTTAGTGGGAAGAGTCACCATTAGCGATAGAGTTAGTCGGAAGAGTCACCATTAGGGATAGTGTTAGTGGGAAGAGTCACTACTGGGGATAGAGTTAGTAGGAAGAGTCACGATTAGGGATAGAGTTAGCAGGAAGAGTCACTATTAGGGATAGAGTTAGTAGGAAGCGTCACCATTAGGGATAGAGTTCGTAGGAAGAGTCACTATTCGGGATAGAGTTAGCAGGAAGAGTCACTATTAGGGATAGTGCTCGTAGGAAGAGTCACTATTAGGGATAGAGTTAGTAGGAAGAGTCACCATTGGGGATTGAGTTAGTCAGAAGAGTCACTATTATGGATGGAGTTATTAGGAAGAGTCACTATTAGGGATAGATTTAGTAGGAAGAGTCACCATTAGGGATAGAGTTAGTAGGAAGAGTCACTGTTCGGGATAGAGTTAGTAGGAAGAGTCACCATTGGGCTAGAGTTAGTCGGAAGAGTCACTGTTCGGGATAGAGTTAGTGGGAAGAGTCACCATTAGGGATAGATTTAGTGGGAAGAGTCACCATTAGGGATAGAGTTAGTAGGAAGAGTCACCGTTCGGGATAGAGTTCGTGGGAAGAGTCACCATTAGGGATAGATTTAGTGGGAAGAGTCACCATTAGGGATAGAGTTAGTCTGAAGAGTCACTATTAGGGATAAGTTAGTGGGAAGAGTCATCATTAGCGATAGAGTTAGTCGGAAGAGTTAGCATTTGGGATAGTGTTCGTGGGAAGAGTCACTACTGGGGATAGAGTGAGTAGGAAGAGTCACTATTTGGGATAGAGTTAGCAGGAAGAGTCACTATTAGGGATAGAGTTAGTAGGAAGAGTCACCATTAGGGATAGAGTTCGTAGCAAGAGTCACTATTCGGGATAGAGTTAGCAGGAAGAGTCACTATTAGGGATAGAGTTTGTAGGAAGAGTCACTATTAGGGATAGAGTTAGTAGGAAGAGTCACCATTGGGGATAGAGTTAGTAGGAAGAGTCACTATTAGGGATAGAGTTGGTCGGAAGAGTCACTACTGGGGATAGAGTTAGTAGGAAGAGTAACCATGAGGGATAGAGTTAGTAGGAAGAGTCACCATTAGGGATAGAGTTAGTAGGAAGAGGCACCATTAGGGATAGAGTTAGTTGGAAGAGTCACTGTTAGGGATAGAGTTAGTAGGAAGAGTAACCACTGGGGATAGAGGTAGTAAGAAGAGTCACTACTGGGGATAGAGTTAGTGGGAAGAGTCACTATTAGGGATAGATTTAGTAGGAAGAGTAACCACTGGGGATAGAGTTAGTAGGAAGAGTCACTACTGGGGATAGAGTTAGTGGGAAGAGTCACTATTAGGGATAGAGTAAGTAGGAAGAGTAACCACTGGGGATAGAGTTAGTAGGAAGAGTCACTACTGGGGATAGAGTTAGTGGGAAGAGTCACTATTAGGGATAGATTTAGTAGGAAGAGTCACTATTAGGGATAGAGTAAGTCGAAAGAGTCACAATTGAGGATAGAGTTAGTAGGAAGAGTAAATATTAGGGATAGAGTTAGTAGGAAGAGTCAACATTAGGGATAGAGTTAGTAGGAAGAGTAAATATTAGGGATAGAGTTAGTAGGAAGAGTCACCATTAGGGACAGAGTTAGTAGGAAGAGTCACTATTAGGGATAGAGTTAGTAGGAAGAGTAAATATTAGGGATAGAGTTATTAGGAAGAGTTACTGTTACGGATAGAGTTAGTAGGAGGAGTAAATATTAGGGATAGAGTTAGTAGGAAGAGTCACCTTTAGGGATAGAGTTAGTAGGAAGAGTCACTATTAGGGATAGAGTTAGTAGGAAGAGTAAATATTAGGGATAGAGTTATTAGGAAGAGTCACCTTTAGGGATAGAGTTAGTAGGAAGAGTAAATATTAGGGACAGAGTTATTAGGAAGAGTTACTGTTACGGATAGAGTTAGTAGGAAGAGTAAATATTAGGGATAGAGTTAGTAGGAAGAGTCACCATTAGGGATAGAGTTAGTAAGATGAGTCACCATTAGGGATAGAGTTAGTAGGATGAGTCACCATTAGGGATAGAGTTAGTAGGAAGAGTCACTATTCGGGATAGAGTCAGTAGGAAGAGTCACTATTAGGGATAGAGTTAGTAGGAACAGTCACCATTAGGGATAGAGTTAGTAGGAAGAGTCACCATTAGGGATAGAGTTAGTCGGAAGAGTCACAATTGGGGATAGAGTTAGTAGAAAGAGTCACCATTAGGGATAGCGTTAGTAGGAAGAGTCACCATTAGGGATAGAGTTTGTAGGAAGAGTCACTATTCGGGATAGAGTTAGTAGGAAGAGTCACTATTAGGGATAGAGTTAGTAGGAAGAGTCACCTTTAGGGATAGAGTTAGTAGGAAGAGTAAATATTAGGGATAGAGTTAGTAGGAAGAGTCACTATTCGGGATAGAGTCAGTAGCAAGAGTCACTATTAGGGATAGAGTTAGTAGGAACAGTCACCATTAGGGATAGAGTTAGTAGGAAGAGTCACCATTAGGGATAGAGTTAGTCGGAAGAGTCACAATTGGGGATAGAGTTAGTAGAAAGAGTCACCATTAGGGATAGCGTTAGTAGGAAGAGTCACCATTAGGGATAGAGTTTGTAGGAAGAGTCACTATTAGGGATAGAGTTAGTAGGAAGAGTCACTATTAGGGATAGAGTTAGTAGGAAGAGTCACCTTTAGGGATAGAGTTAGTAGGAAGAGTAAATATTAGGGATAGAGTTATTGGGAAGATTTACTATTAGGGATAGAGTTAGTAGGAAGAGTCACCTTTAGGGATAGAGTTAGTAGGAAGAGTAAATATTAGGGATAGAGTTATTAGGCAGAGGTACTATTAGTGATAGAGTTAGTCGGAAGAGTCACTATTAGGGATAGAGTTAGTAGGAAGAGTCACTATTCGGGATAGAGTCTGTAGGAAGAGTCACCATTAGGGATAGAGTTAGTAGGAAGAGTCACCATTCGGGATAGAGTTAGTTGGAAGAGTCACGATTCGGGATAGAGTTAGTTGGAAGAGTCACTATTCGGGATAGAGTTAGTAGTAAGCGTCACGATTCGGGATAGAGTTAGTAGGAAGAGTCACTATTAGGGATAGAGTTAGTAGGAAGAGTCACTATTAGGGATAGAGTTAGTAGGAAGAGTCACTATTGGGGATAGAGTTAGTAGGAAGAGTCAGATTAGGGATAGAGTTAGTAGGAAGAGTCAATATTAGGGATAGAGTTAGTTGGAAGAGTCACTATTCGGGATAGAATTAGTAGGAAGAGTCTGTATTAGGGATAGAGTTAGTAGGAAGAGTCACCATTAGGGATAGAGTTAGTTGGAAGATTCACTATTAGGGATAGAGTTAGTAGAAACAGTCACTATTGGGGCTAGATATAGTAGGAAGAGTCACCATTTGGGATAGTCTTAGTAGGAAGAGTCACTGTTCGGGTCAGAGTTAGTCGGAAGAGTCACTATTAGGGATAGAGTTAGTAGGAAGAGTCACCACTGGGGATAGAGTTAGTCGGAAGAGTCACCATTAGGGATAGAGTTAGTAGGAAGAGGCACCATTCAGGATAGAGTTAGTAGGAAGAGTCACTATTAGATATAGAGTTAGTAGGAAGAGTCACTACTGGGGATAGAATTAGTAGGAAGAGTCACTTTTTGGGATAGAGTTAGTAGGAAGAGTCACCATTCGGGATAGAGTTAGTAGGAAGAGTCACTGTTGGGATAGAGTTAGTAGGACGAGTCACTATTCGGGATAGTGTTAGTAGGAAGAGTCACTATTCGGGATAGTGTTAGTAGGAAGAGTCACTATTCGGGATAGTGTTAGTCGGAAGAGTCACCATTAGGGATAGAGTTAGTAGGAAGAGTCACCACTGGGGATAGAGTTAGTCGGAAGAGTCACCATTAGGGATAGAGTTAGTAGGAAGAGGCACCATTCAGGATAGAGTTAGTAGGAAGAGCAACCATCAGGTATAGAGTTAGTAGGAAGAGTCACTACTGGGGATAGAGTTAGTAGAAAAATTCACCATTAGGTATAGAGTTAGTCGGAAGACTCACAATTGGGGATAGAGTTAGTAGGAAGAGTACCATTAGGGATAGAGTTAGTAGGAAGAGACACCATGAGGGATAAAGATAGTTGGAAGAGTCACTGTTAGGGATAAAGTTAGTAGGATGAATCACTATTTGGGAAAGAGTTAGTAGGAAGAGTCACTATTCGGGATAGAATTAGTAGGAAGAGTCTCTATTAGGGATAGAGTTAGTAGGGAAAGTCACCATTAGGAATAGATTTAGTATGAAGAGTCAATATTAGGGATAGAGGTAGTAGGATGAATCACTATTAGGGATAGAGTTAGTAGGAAGAGTCAATAGTAGGGATAGAGTTATGAGGAAGAGTCACTATGAGGGATAGAGTTAGTAGGAAGTGTCACTATTAGGGATAGAGTTAGTAAGAAGAGTCACTATTCGCGATAGAGTTAGTAGGAAGTGTCACCATTAGGGATAGAGTTAGTAGGAAGAGTCACTATTCGGGATAGAGTTAGAAGGAAGTCAATATTAGGGATAGAGTTATGAGGAAGAGTCACTATGAGGGATTGAGTAAGTAGGAAGTGTCACTATTAGGGATAGAGTTAGTAAGAAGAGTCACTATTCGGTTTGAGTTAGTAGGAAGTGTCACCATTAGGGATAGAGTTAGTAGGAAGATAAACTATTAGGGTTAGTGTTAGTAGGAAGATTCACTATTAGGGATAGAGTTAGTAGGAAGAGACACCATTAGGGATAGAGTTAGTCAGAAGAGTCACCACTGGGGATAGAGTTAGAAGGAAGAGTCAATATTAGGGATAGAGTTATTAGGAAGAGACACTATTAGGGATAGAGTTATTAGGATGAGTCACTATAAAGGATAGAGTTAGTAGGAAGAGTCACTTTCAGGGATAGAGTTAGTAGGAAGAGTCATTATTAGGGATAGAGTTAGTAGGAAGAGTCATTATTAGGGATAGATTTAGTAGGAAGAGTCAGTATTAGGGATACAGTTAGTAGTTAGAGTCACTATTAGGGATAGAGTTAGATTGAAGAGTCACTATTAGGGATCGAGTTATTAGGAAGATTCACTATTAGGGATCGAGTTATTAGGAAGAGTCACTATTAGGGATAGATTTATTAGGAAGAGTCACTATTCGGGATAGAGTTAGTAGGAAGAGTCTCTATTCGGGATAGAGTTAGTAGGAACAGTCACGATGAGGGATAGAATTATTAGGAAGAGTCACTATTAGGGATCGAGTTATTAGGAAGAGTCACTATTAGGGATAGATTTATTAGGAAGAGTCACTATTCGGGATAGAGTTAGTAGGAAGAGTCACTATTAGGGATTGAGTTTGTGGGAAGAGTCACTATTAGGGATAGAGTTATTCGGAAGAGTCACTATTAGGGATAGAGTTAGTGGGAAGAGTCACCATTAGGGATAGATTTAGTAGGAAGAGTCACTATTAGGGATAGAGTTATTAGGAAGAGTCACTATTCGGGATAGAGTTAGTAGGAAGAGTCACTATTGGGGATAGAGTTAGTGGGAAGAGTCACCATTAGGGATAGAGTTAGTGGCAAGAGTCACCATTAGTGATGGAGTTATTAGGAAGAGTCACCCCATTAGGGATAGAGTTAGTCGGAAGAGTCACTATTTGGGATAGAGTTAGTAGGAAGAGTCTCTACTCGGGATAGAGTTAGTAGGAAGATTCACTATTCGGGATAGAGTTAGTAGGAAGAGTAACCACTGGGGATAGAGTTAGTAGGAAGAGTCACTACTGGGGATAGAGTTAGTGGGAAGAGTCACTATTAGGGATAGAGTTAGTAGGAAGAGTCACTATTAGGGATAGAGTTAGTCGGAAGAGTCACAATTGGGGATAGAGTTAGTAGGAAGAGTAAATATTAGGGATAGAGTTAGTAGGAAGAGTCACCATTAGGGATAGAGTTAGTAGGAAGAGTAAATATTAGGGATAGAGTTAGTAGGAAGAGTCACCATTAGGGATAGAGTTAGTAGGAAGAGTCACCATTAGGGATAGAGTTAGTAGGAAGAGTCACTATTAGGGATAGAGTTAGTAGGAAGAGTAAATATTAGGGATAGAGTTAGTAGGAAGAGTCACCTTTAGGGATAGAGTTAGTAGGAAGAGTAAATATTAGGGATAGAGTTATTAGGAAGAGTTACTATTAGGGATAGAGTTAGTAGGAAGAGTAAATATTAGGGATAGAGTTAGTAGGAAGAGTCACCTTTAGGGATAGAGTTAGTAGGAAGAGTAAATATTAGGGATAGAGTTATTAGGAAGAGTCACCATTAGGGATAGAGTTAGTAGGATGAGTCACCATTTGGGATAGAGTTAGTAGGAAAAGTCACCATTAGGGATAGAGTTAGTAGGAAGAGTCACTATTAGGGAAAGTGTTAGTAGGAAGAGTAAATATTAGAGATAGAGTTATTAGGAAGAGTCACCTTTAGGGATAGAGTTCGTAGGAAGAGTCACTATTCGGGATAGAGTTAGCAGGAAGAGTCACTATTAGGGATAGAGTTAGTAGGAAGAGTCACTATTAGGGATAGAGTTAGTAGAAGAGTCACCATTGGGGATAGAGTTAGTAGAAAGAGTAACCATTAGGGATAGAGTTAGTAGGAAGAGTCACCATTAGGGATAGAGTTAGTAGGAAGAGGCACCATTAGGGATAGAGTTAGTAGGAAGAGTCACTGTTAGGGATAGAGTTAGTAGGAAGAGTCACTACTGGGGATAGAGTTAGTGGGAAGAGTCACTGTAGGGATAGAGTTAGTAGGAAGAGTCACTATTAGGGATAGAGTTAGTCGGAAGAGTCACAATTGGGATAGAGTTAGTAGGAAGAGTCACTATTAGGGATAGAGTTAGTTGGAAGAGTCACAATTGGGGATAGAGTTAGTAGGAAGAGTAAATATTAGGGATAGAGTTAGTAGGAAGAGTAAATATTACGGATAGAGTTAGTAGGAAGAGTCACCATTAGGGATAGAGTTAGGAGGAAGAGTCACTATTCGGGAAAGTGTTAGTAGGAAGAGTAAATATTAGGGATAGAGTTAGTAGGAAGAGTAAATATTAGGGATAGAGTTAGTAGGAAGAGTAAATATTAGGGATAGAGTTAGTAGGAAGAGTCACCATTAGGGATAGAGTTAGTAGGAAGAGTCACTATTAGGGAAAGTGTTAGTAGGAAGAGTAAATATTAGGGATAGAGTTAGTAGGAAGAGTCACCTTTAGGGATAGAGTTAGTAGGAAGAGTAAATATTAGGGATAGAGTTATTAGGAAGAGTTACTATTAGGGATAGAGTTAGTAGGAAGAGTAAATATTAGGGATAGAGTTAGTAGGAAGAGTCACCTTTAGGGATAGAGTTAGTAGGAAGAGTAAATATTAGGGATAGAGTTATTAGGAAGAGTCACCATTAGGGATAGAGTTAGTAGGATGAGTCACCATTAGGGATAGAGTTAGTAGGAAGAGTCACTATTCGGGATAGAGTCAGTAGGAAGAGTCACTATTAGGGATAGAGTTAGTAGGAACAGTCACCATTAGGGATAGAGTTAGTAGGAAGAGTCACCATTAGGGATAGATTTAGTAGGAAGAGTCACCATTAGGGATAGAGTTAGTAGGAAGAGTCACCACTGGGGATAGAGTTTGTAGGAAGAGTCACTATTAGGGATAGAGTTAGTAGAAAGAGTCACCTTTAGGAATAGAGTTAGTAGGAAGAGTAAATATTAGGGATAGAGTTATTAGGAAGATTTACTATTAGGGATAGAGTTAGTAGAAAGAGTCACCTTTAGGGATAGAGTTAGTAGGAAGAGTAAATATTAGGGATAGAGTTATTAGGAAGAGGTACTATTAGTGATAGAGTTAGTCGGAAGAGTCACTATTAGGGATAGAGTTAGTAGGAAGAGTCAGTATTCGGGATAGAGTCTGTAGGAAGAGTCACTATTAGGGATAGAGTTAGTAGGAAGAGTCACCATTAGGGATAGAGTTAGTAGGAAGAGTCACCATTCGGGATAGAGTTAGTTGGAAGAGTCACTATTCGGGATAGAGTTAGTTGGAAGAGTCACTATTCGGGATAGAGTTAGTAGTAAGCGTCACGATTCGGGATAGAGTTAGTAGGAAGAGTCACTATCAGGGATAGAGTTAGTAGGAAGAGTCACTAT
Source organism: Squalus acanthias (assembly GCA_030390025.1). Classification (NCBI taxonomy): domain Eukaryota; kingdom Metazoa; phylum Chordata; class Chondrichthyes; order Squaliformes; family Squalidae; genus Squalus; species Squalus acanthias. The sequence continues at coordinate 18,804 of JASTWF010000951.1, forward strand.
TGGGGATAGAGATAGTAGGAAGAGTCACTATTAGGGATAGATTTCGTAGGATGAGTCACTATTAAGGAATAGAGTTATTAGGAAGAGTCACTATTAGGGATAGAGTTAGTAGGAAGAGTCACTATTAGGAATAGAGTTATTAGGAAGAGTCACTATTCGGGATAGAGTTAGTAGGAAGAGTCACTATTTGGGATAGAATTAGTACGAAGAGTCAGATTAGGGATAGAGTTAGTAGGAAGAGTCACCATTAGGGATAGAGTTAGTTGGAAGAGTCACTATTAGGGATAGACTTAGTAGAAACAGTCACTATTGGGGCTAGATATAGTAGGAAGAGTCACTATTTGGGATAGAGTTAGTAGGAAGAGTCACCATTAGAGATATAAGGGTAGAAATTAGGTCGCGCCCCATTTGGGGCACAAATATCGTCTGGACGCAAATATTAGCGCCTGGCGCTAATTATCGGCACTGACTGGCAACTTCACTTTTACCGCCCCGGGAGGTGAGTGGAGCGCTAAAGCAGGCGCTGCACACCTGTCTTAAGGCGCAAAGGCCAAGGAGTGAGGCGCTAACTCAGAGCGCTGGCGAAGCTCATGTAATGTCAGTCAGCAATGGAACACACACACAATGGCACGGGCCAGTTCTTAAAGGGGATGGTTAATCTTGCTTTCCATCCACATCCTGTTCATTGCAGCCTTGAATCTCGGCCTGGGGAGACTTGCACATCAAATGTGCTGGAAAGAACAATGGAGAGTACCAGGCAAAGAGCTCAGAGTGCAGCTCCCACAGTCTCTGCTAAATCGATACAAGGAATGGCAAATCAAAATTAACCTGCAAAGTGCTGCTCAGTACCCAAAACTCCTTCACACAACGTTGAATCTCTCCAGAAGTCTCTCCCTCTCTCTCTCAGAATGCGTAGTTCAAAAATGCCACCAACAATAAAAGACAGGAAGAGGCCCCCTTTAAATAGCGCCCCCCCCAGCCCCACAGCGATTGATAGCGTTCCAGTCTTCTGGTCGTTGGATGCGCCAGGCGGTAAGGCAGGGGGCGCCACTCAATTTCCGCTCCGGGGCGCCACAAGGGCGTTGCACCATGGAATGACGTCACAATCTGCGCGCGCAGGTGGTCGCAGCGGTAAAGTTTAGCGCCGCCGTACAATCTCTAGTTAAGTTCCCGAGCGGCGCAAACATCGCTGCACCCGGGCGTTAGCGGCTTTGCGCCCCATTAGCGCCCTCTTAAGGCGCTAACGGGAGGCGCAACCAACTGAATTTTTACCCCATAGTTTGTAGAAATAGTCACTATTAGGGACAGAGTTAGTAGAAAGAGTCACCATTTGGATAGAGTTAGTAGGAAGAGTCACTATTAGGGATAGAGTTAGTAGGAAGAGTCACTATTAGGGATAGAGTTAGTAGGAAGAGTCACTATTAGGGATAGAGTTCGTAGGAAGAGTCACCATTCGAGATAGAATTGGAAGAATTACCGGGTCGCCTATGAGATTCATAGTAATTACAGTACTGACGGAAGCCATTTGGCCCAATGTTCCTGTGCCAATACTAACTGTTCAACTGCTGCAGTGTACTCTCATCCTAAATTGCTGACTTTTCTCCCCATCTTTTTACATACTTTCTTTTCAAATATTTGTCTAATCCCCTGTCACATGAGGTTGAAATCTATGCTTGATTAACTCCTTGATTAGCTCCGCTGTCCAAATCATTTCTTCAACGGCCCACTTCATGCTGTTCCTGATATCCCTCAGTCTATGCCTCCTTATTACCAATCTGCCAATCAATGGAAACAATCTTTCACCATTTACCCCTTAAAATTTTAAAAATCATTTTGAAGGTTTCTATTCGATTGCCCGCTTCATCTTCCCCATTCCAATGGAAAACATTCCAATTTCTCCATCTTTTCTTCCCAGCTGTAACCTCGTGAGCCACACGTTCTCGTGAATCTCCACTGCACCCTTTTCATGTCTGTAATGTCCTTCTTACTTTGAGTGACCAGAAAAAAGGACAATAAAAGGGGAAAATGGCAATCCAGGACCGGAAATTTTCCTGGAATTGTTCCCGCTCCACCCCTTCTCCGGCCTAGATCCAGCCGACCAAGGTCTTGTACCAATTCAACATCACTTACTTGCTTTTATGTTCACCGTTCCTGCCTGCAGAACCTAGGCTGGCAATCTCCTCGGAGCTGCTCCTGCTTTGACGCCGTAACTTTGTCGAAAGCTTCCGCACGTACATGGGGTTGTCCAGCGAAGTTACGGCGAAGTTACGGTGGCGAAGCGGGAGCAGCTCCAAAGAAATTCCTAGCCCTGGGAACATTGGAACGGGAGGAGGCCATTCAGCCCCTCTTGCCCTTTGCTCCATAATCCCTTGATACCCATACCCAACAAAAATCTGTCCATCTCAGTCTTGAAAACTCCAATTAACCAATCCACAGCCTTTGGAAGAAGTGAATTCCAAATTTCTACTACCCCTTGTGTGAAAGAAACCCATTTTCCCCTTTTTATATCCTTTTCTACCTGCTCTCCCACCTTTAAGGATCTACGTATCTGCAACAGATTTTTCTATTCCTCCACTCTATTTTATATTTACTTTTATATTTCCTCTCATTCTTCCCCCCCCACCAAATTGTGTTTTTCTCTGCATTGAACTGCATCCGCCACCTAAATCGCCCAGTCTGCGAGCCTGTCTATGTTATCTTCTTCCTCACAGTTTGCATTGCCCCTGAGTTTGGTATCTTAAACGGAGGCCCCGTCTGCCCTCTCAGGTTGACGTAAAAGATCCCATGGCAGTGTTTAGAAGAAGAGCTGGGGATTTCTCTCCAGTGTCCTGGCCAATATCTATCCCTCAATCAACATCACTAAAAAGAGATTATCTGGTCATTATTACATTGCTGTTTGTGGGATCCTGCTGTGAGCAGATTGGCTGCCGCGTTTCGTACATTACAGCATTGACTGCAAATTGGCTACAAAGCACTTTGGGATGTCCTGAGATTGTGAAAAATGTAATATAAATGTTAGTCTTTTGTTTTTCTCACCTTCACCCTCTCATTCTCTGTTTCTTTCTCTCCTGTTCCTCCACTTTCTGTCTCTTATTTTTTCATTATTCTACTTATTTTGGCTTTCCCTGTTTGTCTCCTCTATCACCTAGTACTTCCATCTTTTTCTGTCTTACTTTTTCATGTGCTTCTTCTTCTCAATTATTTTTTTCCAACCCTGCATCCACTTTACTCTTTCTGCCCTCACTCTGTCAGTCTCTCTCATTATTTCATTCCCTTTTCCTCCTCTTACTCTGTCTCATCTTTCTCCCATTCCCCTCCCAATCTCCCTGTCTTCTTTCTCTACCTCTGCCTCTTTCTCTGTCCCCACATTTCTGTCAGCCATGACTCATTGGGCAGCACTCTCACAGCTGAGTCAGAAACCAAGACCCCGTCTGCCCTCTTAGATGGTTGTAAAAGATCCCACAACAATATTTTGAAGAAGAGCAGTGGAGTTCTCCCCGGTATCCTGGCCAATATTTATCCCTCAACCAACAACACTAAAAACAGCCTGGTCAGCATTAGATTGCTGTTTGTGGGATCTTACTGTGCGCAAATTGGCTGCCACGTTTCTTATATTACAACACTTCAAAAAGTTCTTAATTTTTTTTCTTGTTGCCTGCATTTGCTCTCTTTTGCTGTTTTCTCTTTTTTCCTTTTTCACACTCTTTATCTCTGCCTGTCTCCGCTTTCAGGTGAATAAACTGCGTTCCTAGTCCCTCTCTTTGTTTCTCTTTTCACACTCATTCCCTCTCTGACTGTTTACATTCCCAGGTGAATAACCCAAGCACTTTACCTCACTTTCTATACTGTTACTTTTTCCACACACTTTCTCTCTCTCTGTCCCTTTATCCTCTCTCCCTCTCCCTTTGTCACTCTCTCCATTTGTCTGTATGTTTTTTTCTCTCTTTCACAGTTTCTCTCTCTACCTGTCCTTGCTCCTGGTGAATAACCCAATACTTTACCTCACGTTTACAATTCCTTTCTTGCCATTTTTCTTTCTATTAGTCTATCTATCCATCCATCTGCCCTCTCAGGTTAATAACCCATGCACTTTACCTCTCTCTTTCTTAAAGTTTCTTTCTCTCGCTCTTAAAGTCTCTCTCTCTCTTTAGCAATCTCTCTCACTTACAGTCTCTCTCTTATAGTCTATCTCTCTCCTACAGTCTCTCTCTCTCTCTCCTACAGTCTCTCTCTCTCTCCTACAGTCTCTCTCTCTCTCTCTCTTACAGTCTCTCTCTCTCTCTTACAGTCTCTCTCTCTCTTACACTCTCTCTCTCTCTTACACACTCTCTCTCTCTCTCTTACAGTCTCTCTCTCTTACAGTCTCTCTCTCTCTTACACTCTCTCTCTCTCTTACACACTCTCTCTCTCTCTCTTACAGTCTCTCTCTCTCTCTCTCACAGTCTCTCTCTCTCTTAGTCTCTCTCTCTCTCTTACAGTCACTCTCTCTCTGTCTCTCTCTCAGTCTCTCTCTCACAGTCTCTCTCTCTCTTACACTCTCTCTCTCTTACAGTCTCTCTCTCTCTTACACTCTCTCTCTTACACTCTCTCTCATTCTTACAGTCTATCTCTCTTACAGTTTATCTCTCCCTTAGTCTTTCTCTCTCTCTCCTACAGTCTCTCTCTCCTACAGTGTCACACTGTTACAGTCTCTCTCTTACACTCTCTCTCTCTCTTACAGTCTCTCTCTCTCTTACAGTCTCTCTCTCTCTCCTACAGTCTCTGTCTTACAGTCTCTCTCTCTTACAGTCTCTCTCTCTCTCTCTCTCTTACAGTCTCTCTCTCCTACAGTCTCTCTCTCCTACAGTCTCTCTCTCTCTCTTAGTCTCACTCTGTTACAGTCTCTGTCTTACAGTCTCTCTCTCTCTTACAGTCTCTCTCTCTCCTACAGTCTCTCTCTCTCTCTCTTACAGTCTCTCTCTCCTACAGTCTCTCTCTCTCTCTCTCTCTTACAGTCTCTCTCTCCTAGTCTCTCTCTTACTTACAGTATCTCTCTCTCTCTTACAGTCTCACTCTCTCCTAGTTTCTCTCGCTCTCTTACATTCTCTCTCTCCTACAGTCTCTCTTTTTCTCTTGCAGTCTCTCTCTCTTACAGTCTCTTTCTCTTGCAGTCTTTCTCGCTCCTACAGTCTCTCTCTCTTTCTTAAATTCTCTCTCTCTTGGTCTCTCTCTCATACTGTCTCTCTCTACCACATCTCTCTCTCTCTCTCTCTACCAGTCTCTCTCTCCTACAGTCGCTCTCTCTCTTAGTCTCTCTCTCTCTCTTAGAATCTCTCTCTCTCTCTTACAGTCTATCTCTCTCCTACAGTCTCTCTCTCTCCTACAGTCTCTCTCTCTCTTACAATCTCTCTCTCTCTCTTACACTCTCTCTCTCCTACAGTCACTCTCTCTCTCCTACAGTCACTCTCTCTCTCTCTCCTACAGTCTCTCTCTCTCTCTTAGTCTCTCTCTCTTACAGTCTCTCTCTCTCTTACAGTCTCTCACTTAGTGTCTCTCTCACCTACAGTCTCTCTCTCACTCTTACAGTCTCTCTCTCTATCCTACTGTCTCTCTCTCTCTTAGTCTCTCTCTTACAGTCTCTCTCTCTCTTACAGTCTCTCACTTAGTGTCTCTCTCACCTACAGTCTCTCTCTCACTCTTACAGTCTCTCTCTCTATCCTACTGTCTCTCTCTCTCTTAGTCTCTCTCTTACAGTCTCTCTCTCTTACAGTCTCTCTCTCTTACAGTCTCTCTCTCTCTCTTACAGTCTCTCTCTCTCCTACAGTCTCTCGCTCCTAATGTCTCTCTCTCTCTTACAGTCTCTCTCGCTCTCCTACAGTCTCTCTCTCTCTTACAGTCTCTCTCTCTTACAGTCTCTCTCGCTCTCTTACAGTTTCTCTCGCTCTCCTACAGTCTCTCTCGCTCTCCTACAGTCTCTCTCTCTTACAGTCTCTCTCTCTTACAGTCTCTCTCACTTACAGTCTCTCTCTTATAGTCTATCTCTCTCCTACAGTCTCTCTCTCTCTCTCCTACAGTCTCTCTCTCTCTCCTACAGTCTCTCTCTCTCTCTCTCTTACAGTCTCTCTCTCTCTCTTACAGTCTCTCTCTCTCTTACACTCTCTCTCTCTCTTACACACTCTCTCTCTCTCTCTTACAGTCTCTCTCTCTTACAGTCTCTCTCTCTCTTACACTCTCTCTCTCTTACACACTCTCTCTCTCTCTCTTACAGTCTCTCTCTCTTACACTCTCTCTCTCTCTCACAGTCTCTCTCTCTCTTAGTCTCTCTCTCTCTCTTACAGTCACTCTCTCTCTGTCTCTCTCTCAGTCTCTCTCTCACAGTCTCTCTCTCTCTTACACTCTCTCTCTCTTACAGTCTCTCTCTCTCTTACACTCTCTCTCTTACACTCTCTCTCATTCTTACAGTCTATCTCTCTTACAGTTTATCTCTCCCTTAGTCTTTCTCTCTCTCTCCTACAGTCTCTCTCTCCTACAGTGTCACACTGTTACAGTCTCTCTCTTACACTCTCTCTCTCTCTTACAGTCTCTCTCTCTCTTACAGTCTCTCTCTCTCTCCTACAGTCTCTGTCTTACAGTCTCTCTCTCTTACAGTCTCTCTCTCTCTCTCTCTCTTACAGTCTCTCTCTCCTACAGTCTCTCTCTCCTACAGTCTCTCTCTCTCTCTTAGTCTCACTCTGTTACAGTCTCTGTCTTACAGTCTCTCTCTCTCTTACAGTCTCTCTCTCTCCTACAGTCTCTCTCTCTCTCTCTTACAGTCTCTCTCTCCTACAGTCTCTCTCTCTCTCTCTCTCTTACAGTCTCTCTCTCCTAGTCTCTCTCTTACTTACAGTATCTCTCTCTCTCTTACAGTCTCACTCTCTCCTAGTTTCTCTCGCTCTCTTACATTCTCTCTCTCCTACAGTCTCTCTTTTTCTCTTGCAGTCTCTCTCTCTTACAGTCTCTTTCTCTTGCAGTCTTTCTCGCTCCTACAGTCTCTCTCTCTTTCTTAAATTCTCTCTCTCTTGGTCTCTCTCTCATACTGTCTCTCTCTACCACATCTCTCTCTCTCTCTCTCTACCAGTCTCTCTCTCCTACAGTCGCTCTCTCTCTTAGTCTCTCTCTCTCTCTTAGAATCTCTCTCTCTCTCTTACAGTCTATCTCTCTCCTACAGTCTCTCTCTCTCCTACAGTCTCTCTCTCTCTCTTACAATCTCTCTCTCTCTCTTACACTCTCTCTCTCCTACAGTCACTCTCTCTCTCCTACAGTCACTCTCTCTCTCTCTCCTACAGTCTCTCTCTCTCTCTAAGTCTCTCTCTCTTACAGTCTCTCTCTCTCTTACAGTCTCTCACTTAGTGTCTCTCTCACCTACAGTCTCTCTCTCACTCTTACAGTCTCTCTCTCTATCCTACTGTCTCTCTCTCTCTTAGTCTCTCTCTTACAGTCTCTCTCTCTCTTACAGTCTCTCACTTAGTGTCTCTCTCACCTACAGTCTCTCTCTCACTCTTACAGTCTCTCTCTCTATCCTACTGTCTCTCTCTCTCTTAGTCTCTCTCTTACAGTCTCTCTCTCTTACAGTCTCTCTCTCTTACAGTCTCTCTCTCTCTCTTACAGTCTCTCTCTCTCCTACAGTCTCTCGCTCCTAATGTCTCTCTCTCTCTTACAGTCTCTCTCGCTCTCCTACAGTCTCTCTCTCTCTTACAGTCTCTCTCTCTTACAGTCTCTCTCGCTCTCTTACAGTTTCTCTCGCTCTCCTACAGTCTCTCTCGCTCTCCTACAGTCTCTCTCTCTTACAGTCTCTCTCTCTTACAGACTCTCTCTCTCAGTCTCTCTCTCCTACAGTCTCTCTCTTACAGTCTCTCTCTTACAGTCTCTCTCTCTTACAGTCTCTCTCTCTCTCTTACAGTCTCTCTCTCTCTCTTACAATCTCTCTCTCTCCTACAGTCTCTCTCTTACAGTCTCTCTCTCTTGCAGTCTCTCTCTCTCCTACAGTCTCTCGCCCCTACAGTCACTCTCTCTCTTACAGTCTCTCTCGCTCTCTCTCTCTCCTACAGTCTCTCTCTCTCTCTCTCTCTTACAGTTTCTCTCTCCTACAGTCTCTCTCTCCTACAGTCTCTCTCTCTCTTAGTCTCACTCTGTTACAGTCTCTCTCTTACAGTCTCTCTCTCTCCTACAGCCTCTCCCTCTCCTACAGCCTCTCTCTCTCTCTCTCTCTCTTGCAGTCTCTCTCTCCTACAGTCTCTCTCTCTCTCTCTTACAGTCTCTCTCTCCTACAGTCTCTCTCTTACTTACAGTACCTCTCTCTCTCTTACAGTCTCACTCTCTCCTAGTTTTTTTCTCTCTCTTACATTCTCTCTCTCCTACAGTCTCTCTTTTTCTCTTACAGTCTCTCTCTCTTACAGTCTCTTTCTCTTACAGTCTCTCTCTCTCTCTTACAGTCTCTCTCTCTCTTACAGTCTCTCTCTCTTACAGTCTCTCTCTCTCTTACAGTCTCTCTCTCCTACAGTCTCTCTCTCCTACAGTCTCACACTGTTACAGTCTCTCTCTCTCTCTTTGTCTCTCTCTCTCTTACAGTCTCTCTCTCTCTTACAGTCTCTCTCTCTCTCTTACAGTCTCTCTCTCTCTTACATTCTCTCTCTCTCTCTTACAGTCTCTCTCTCTCTTACAGTCTCTCTCTCTCTCTTACACTCTCTCTCTCTCTTAGTCTCTCTCTCTCTTACAGTCTCTCACTTAGTGTCTCTCTCACCTACAGTCTCTCTCTCTCTCCTAGTTTCTCTCTCTCTCTCTTACATTCTCTCTCTCCTACAGTCTCTCTTTTTCTCTTACAGTCTCTCTCTCTTACAGACTCTTTCTCTTCGTCTCTCTCGCTCCTACAGTCTCTCTCTTACAGTCTCTCTCTTACAGTCTCTCTCTCTTACAGTCTCTCTCTCTTACAGTTAATCTCTCTTACAGTCTTTCTCTCTCTCTCTTACAGTCTCTCTCTCTCCTACAGTCTATCTCTCTTACAGTTTATCTCTCTTACAGTCTTTCTCTCTCTCTCTTACAGTCTCTCTCTCTCCTACAGTCTATCTCTCTTACAGTTTATCTCTCTTACAGTCTTTCTCTCTCTCTCTTACAGTCTCTCTCTCTTACAGTCTCTCTCTCTTACAGTTTATCTCTCTTACAGTCTTTCTCTCTCTCTCTTACAGTCTCTCTCTCTCCTACAGTCTATCTCTCTTACAGTTTATCTCTCTTACAGTCTTTCTCTCTCTCTCTTACACTCTCTCTCTCTCTTACATGCTCTCTCTTACACTCTCTCTCTCACACTCTCTCTCTCTCTTACACTCTCTCTCTCTCTCTCTTACAGTCTCTCTCTCTTACAGTCTCTCTCTCTCTCTCTCTTACAGTCTCTCTCTCCTACAGTCTCTCTCTCCTACAGTCTCTCTCTCTCTCTCTCTCTTACAGTCTCTCTCTCCTACAGTCTCTCTCTCTCTCTCTTACAGTCTCTCTCTCCTACAGTCTCTCTCTTACTTACAGTATCTCTCTATCTCTTACAGTCTCACTCTCTCCTAGTTTCTCTCGCTCTCTTACATTCTCTCTCTCTTACAGTCTCTTTCTCTTGCAGTCTCTCTCGCTCCTACAGTCTCTCTCTCTTTCTTACATTCTCTCTCTCTTGGTCTCTCTCTCATACTGTCTCTCTCTACCACAGTCTCTCTCTCTCTTACAGTCTCTCTCTCCTACAGTCGCTGTCTCTCTTAGTCTCGCTCTCTCTCTTAGAATCTCTCTCTCTCTCTTATAGTCTATCTCTCTCCTACAGTCTCTCTCTCTCCTACAGTCTCTCTCTCTCTTACAATCTCTCTCTCTCTCTTACACTCTCTCTCTCCTACAGTCTCTCTCTCTCTCTCTCCTACAGTCTCTCTCTCTCTCTTAGTCTCTCTCTCTCTTACAGTCTCTCTCTCTCTCTCTTACAGTCTCTCTCTCTCTTACAGTCTCTCACTTAGTGTCTCTCTCACCTACAGTCTCTCTCTCACTCTTACAGTCTCTCTCTCTATCCTACAGTCTCTCTCTCTTACAGTCTCTCTCTCTCTTACAGTCTCTCACTTAGTGTCTCTCTCACCTACAGTTTCTCTCGCTCTCTTACAGTCTCTCTCTCTATCCTACAGTCTCTCTCTCTCTTACAGTCTCTCTCTCTTACAGTCTCTCTCTCTCTCTTACAGTCTCTCTGTCCTATAGTCTCTCTCTCTCTCCTACAGTCTCTCGCTCCTAATGTCTCTCTCTCTCTCTTACAGTCTCTCTCGCTCTCCTACAGTCTCTCTTGCTCTCTTACAGTCTCTCTCTCTTACAGTCTCCCTCTCTTACAGTCTCTCTCTCTTACAGTCTCTCTCTCTTACAGTCTCTCTCTCTTACAGTCTCTCTCTCTCCTATAGTCTCTCTCTCTCCTACAGTCTCTCGCTCCTAATGTCTCTCTCTCTCTCTTACAGTCTCTCTCACTCTCCTACAGTCTCTCTTGCTCTCTTACAGTCTCTCTCTCTTACAGTCTCCCTCTCTTACAGTCTCTCTCTCTTACAGTCTCTCTCTCTTACAGTCTCTCTCTCTCTCTTACAGTCTCTCTCGCTCTCCTACAGTCTCTCTCTCTCCTACAGTCTCTCTCTCTTACAGACTCTCTCTCTCAGTCTCTCTCTCCTACAGTCTCTCTCTTACAGTCTCTCTCTCTTACAGTCTCTCTCTCTCTCTTACAATCTCTCTCCTACAGTCTCTCTCTTACAGTCTCTCTCTCTTACAGTCTCTCTCTCTCTCCTACAGTCTCTCTCTCTCCTACAGTTTCTCTCTCTTACAGTCTCTCGCCCCTACAGTCGCTCTCTCTCTTACAGTCTCTCTCGCTCTCTTTCTCCTAAAGTCTCTCTCTCTTACAGTCTCTCTCTCCTACAGTCTCTCCCTCTCCCTCTCTCTCTTACAGTCTCTCTCTCCTACGGTCTCTCTCTCCTACAGTCTCTCTCTTTCTCTTAGTCTCACTCTGTTACAGTCTCTCTCTTACAGTCTCTCTCTCTCTTACAGTCTCTCTCTCTCCTACAGTCTCTCTCTCTCTCTCTCTTACATTCTCTCTCTTACTTACAGTACCTCTCTCTCTTACAGTCTCACTCTCTCCTAGTTTTTCTCTCTCTCTTACATTCTCTCTCTCCTACAGTCTCTCTTTTTCTCTTACAGTCTCTCTCTCTTACAGTCTCTTTCTCTTGCAGTCTCTCTCGCTCCTACAGTCTCTCTCTTACAGTCTCTCTCTCTTACAGTCTCTCTCTCTCCTACGGTCTATCTCTCTTAAGTTTATCTCTCTTACAGTCTTTCTCTCTCTCTCTTACAGTCTCTCTCTCTCTTAGTCTCACTCTGTTACAGTCTCTCTCTTACAGTCTCTCTTTCTTAGAGTCTCTCTCTCTCTTACAGTCTCTCTCTCTCTCTCTTACAGTCTCTCTCTCTCTCTTAGTCTCTGTCTCTTACAGTCTCTCTCTCTCTCTTACAGTCTCTCTCTCCTACAGTCCCTCTCTCTCTTACTGTTTCTCTCTCTCTCTTTTACAATCTCTCTCTTACAATCTCTCTCTCTGTCTTAGTCTCTCTCTCCTACAGTCTATCTCTCTCTTACAGTCTCTCTCTATCTTACAGTCTCTCTCTCTTACAGTCTCTCTCACTCTTTTACAATCTTTCTCTCTGTTACAGTCTCTCTCCCTCTTACAGTCTCTCGCTCTCTTACAGTCTCTGTCTCTTTCATTCTCTCTTACAGTCGCTCTCTCTTACAGTCTCTCTCTCTCTCTTAGTCTCTGTCTCTTACAGTCTCTCTCTCTTTCTCTTACAGTCTCTCTCTTACTGTCTCTCTCTCTTACATTCTCTCTCTCTTACAGTCTCTCTCTCTCTTACAGTCTCTCTCTCTTACAGTCTCTCTCTCTCCTACAGTCTCTCTCTTCTGACAGTCTCTCTCTCTCTTAGTCTCTCTCTCTATCTTAGTCTCTCTCTCTCTCTCTCACAGTCTCTATCTCTCTTACAGTCTCTCTCTCTCTCTCTCTACAGTCTCTCTCTCTCTTACAGTCTCTCTCTCTCTTACAGTCTCTCTCTCTCTCTTACAGTCTCTCTCTCTCTCTTACAGTCTCTCTCTCTCTTACAGTCTCCCTCTCTCTTACAGTCTCTCTCTCTCTTACAGTCTCTCTCTCTCTCTCTTACAGTCTCTCTCTCTCTCTTACAGTCTCTCTCTCACTCTCTTACAGTCTCTCTCTCTCTTACAGTCTCTCTCTTACAGTCTCTCTCTCTTACAGTCTCTCTCTCTCTCTCTTAGTCTCTCTCTCTCTTACAGTCTCTCTCTCTCTCCTACAGTCTCTCTCTCTCTTACAGTCTCTCTCTCTCTTACAGTCTCTCTCTCTCTTACAGTCTCTCTCTCTCTCTTATTCTCTCTCTCTCTCTCTTACAGTCTCTCTCTCTCCTACAGTCTCTCTCTCTCTCTCCTACATTCTCTCTCTCTCTCTCTCTTACAGTCTCTCTCTCTCTCTCTTACAGTCTCTCTCTCTCTCTCTAAGTCTCTCTCTCTCTTACAGTCTCTCTCTCTCTCTTACAGTCTCTCTCTCTTACAGTCTCTCTCTCTCTCCTACAGTCTCTCTCTCTCCTACAGTCTCTCTCTCTCTTACAGTCTCTCTCTCTCTTACAGTCTCTCTCTGTCTCTTACAGTCTCTCTCTCTCTTACAGTCTCTCTCTCTTACAGTCTCTCTCTCTTACAGTCTCTCTCTCTCTCCTACAGTCTCTCTCTCTCTCTCTCTTACAGTCTCTCTCTCCTACAGTCTCTCTCTCTCTCTCTTACAGTCTCTCTCTCTCTTACAGTCTCTCTCTCTCTTAGTCTCTCTCTCTTACAGTCTCTCTCTCTCTTACAGTCTCTCTCTCTCTCTACAGTCTCTCTCTCTCTCTTACAGTCTCTCTCTCTCTCTTACAGTCTCTCTCTCTCTCTCTTACAGTCTCTCTCTCTCTAAGTCTCTCTCTCTCTCTTACAGTCTCTCTCTCTCTCTCTCTTACAGTCTCTCTCTCTCTTACAGTCTCTCTCTCTCTTACAGTCTCTCTCTCTTACAGTCTTCTCTCTCTCTCTCTTACAGTCTCTCTCTCTCTCTAAGTCTCTCTCTCTCTCTTACAGTCTCTCTCTCTCTCTCTTACAGTCTCTCTCTCTCTCTTACAGTCTCTCTCTCTCCTACAGTCTCTCTCTCTCTTACAGTCCCTCTCTCTCTAAGTCTCTCTCTCTCTCTTACAGTCTCTCTCTCTCTCTCTTACAGTCTCTCTCTCTCTCTCTCTTAGACTCTCTCTCTCTCTTACAGTCTCTCTCTCTTACAGTCTCCCTCTCTCTAAGTCTCTCTCTCTCTCTTACAGTCTCTCTCTCTCTCTCTTACAGTCTCTCTCTCTCCTCTCTTAGTCTCTCTCTCTCTTACAGTCTCTCTCTCCTACAGTCTCTCTCTCTCTTACAGTCTCTCTCTTACAGTCTCTCTCTCCTACAGTCTCTCTCTCTCTTACAGTCTCTCTCTTACAGTCTCTCTCTCTCTCTCCTACAGTCTCTCTCTCTCTTACAGTCTCTCTCTCTCTTACAGTCTCTCTCTCTCTTACAGTCTCTCTCTCTCTCTTATTCTCTCTCTCTCTCTTACAGTCTCTCTCTCTCCTACAGTCTCTCTCTCTCTCTCCTACATTCTCTCTCTCTCTCTCTCTTACAGCCTCTCTCTCTCTCTCTTAGTCTCTCTCTCTCTCTAAGTCTCTCTCTCTTTTACAGTCTCTCTCTCTCTCTTACAGTCTCTCTCTCTTACAGTCTCTCTCTCTCTCTCCTACAGTCTCTCTCTCTCTCTAAGTCTCTCTCTCTCTTACAGTCTCTCTCTCTCTTACAGTCTCTCTCTGTCTCTTACAGTCTCTCTCTCTCTTACAGTCTCTCTCTCTTACAGTCTCTCTCTCTTACAGTCTCTCTCTCTCTCCTACAGTCTCTCTCTCTCTCTTACAGTCTCTCTCTCCTACAGTCTCTCTCTCTCTCTCTTACAGTCTCTCTCTCTCTTACAGTCTCTCTCTCTCTCTTAGTCTCTCTCTCTTACAGTCTCTCTCTCACTTACAGTCTCTCTCTCTCTCTAAGTCTCTCTCTCTCTCTTACAGTCTCTCTCTCTCTCTCTTACAGTCTCTCTCTCTCTCTCTCTTACAGTCTCTCTCTCTCTAAGTCTCTCTCTCTCTCTTACAGTCTCTCTCTCTGTCTCTTACAGTCTCTCTCTCTCTTACAGTCTCTCTCTCTCTTACAGTCTCTCTCTCTCTTACAGTCTCTCTACAGTCTCTCTCTCTCTTACAGTCTCTCTCTCTCTAAGTCTCTCTCTCTCTCTTACAGTCTCTCTCTCTCTCTCTCTTACAGTCTCTCTCTCTCTCTTACAGTCTCTCTCTCTCCTACAGTCTCTCTCTCTCTTACAGTCCCTCTCTCTCTAAGTCTCTCTCTCTCTTACAGTCTCTCTCTCTCTCTCTTACAGTCTCTCTCTCTCTCTCTCTTAGACTCTCTCTCTCTTACAGTCTCTCTCTCTTAGTCTCCCTCTCTCTAAGTCTCTCTCTCTCTCTTACAGTCTCTCTCTCTCTCTCTTACAGTCTCTCTCTCTCTCTCTTAGTCTCTCTCTCTCTTACAGTCTCTCTCTCCTACAGTCTCTCTCTCTCTTACAGTCTCTCTCTTACAGTCTCTCTCTCTCTCTCCTACAGTCTCTCTCTCTCTCTTACAGTCTCTCTCTCTTACAGTCTCTCTCTCTCCTACAGTCTCTCTCTCTCTTACAGTCTCTCTCTCTAAGTCTCTCTCTCTCTCTTACAGTCTCTCTCTCTAAGTCTCTCTCTCTCTCTTACAGTCTCTCTCTCTCTTACAGTCTCTCTCTCTCTCCCTCTCTTACAGTCTCTCTCTCTCTTACAGTCTCTCTCTCTCTTACAGTCTCTCTCTCTCTCTCTTAGTCTCTCTCTCTCTTACAGTCTCTCTCTCTAAGTCTCTCTCTCTCTCTTACAGTCTCTCTCTCTCTTACAGTCTCTCTCTCTCCCTCTCTTACAGTCTCTCTCTCTCTTACAGTCTCTCTCTCTCTTACAGTCTCTCTCTCTCTCTCCTACAGTCTCTCTCTCTCTCTCTTAGTCTCTCTCTCTCTCTCTCTTACAGTCTCTCTCTCTCTTACAGTCTCTCTCTCTCTTACAGTCTCTCTCTCTCTCTTACAGTCTCTCTCTCTCTTACAGTCTCTCTCTCTCTTACAGTCTCTCTCTCTCTTACAGTCTCTCTCTCTCTTACAGTCTCTCTCTCTCTCTCTTACAGTCTCTCTCTCTCTTACAGTCTCTCTCTCTCTTACAGTCTCTCTCTCTCTCTCTCTCTCTTACAGTCTCTCTCTCTCTTACAGTCTCTCTCTCTTACAGTCTCTCTCTCTCTCTTAGTCTCTCTCGCTCTTTCTCTTACAGTCTCTCTCTCTTACAGTCTCTCTCTCTCTCTCTCCTACAGTCTCTCTCTCTCTCTCTCTTAGTCTCTCTCTCTCTCTTACAGTCTCTCTCTCTCTCTTTTACAGTCTCTCTCTCTCTCTTACAGTCTCTCTCTCTTACATTCTCTCTCTCTCTTACAGTCTCTCTCTCTCTTACAGTCTCTCTCTCTCTCTCTCTCTTACAGTCTCTCTCTTTCCTACAGTCTCTCTCTCTCTTACAGTCTCTCTCTCTCTCTTACAGTCTCTCTCTCTCCTACAGTCTCTCTCTCTCTCTCTTACAGTCTCTCTCTCTCTCTTACAGTCTCTCTCTCTCTCTTGCAGTCTCTCTCTCTCTCTTACAGTCTCTCTCTCTCTTACAGTCTCTCTCTCTCTTACAGTCTCTCTCTCTCTCTCTCTCTCTCTCTTACAGTCTCTCTCTCTCTTACAGTCTCTCTCTCTCTTACAGTCTCTCTCTCTCTCTCTCTCTCTTACAGTCTCTCTCTTTCCTACAGTCTCTCTCTCTCTTACAGTCTCTCTCTCTCTCTTACAGTCTCTCTCTCTCTTAGTCTCTCTCTCTCTCCTACAGTCTCTCTCTCTCTCTCTCTCTTACAGTCTCTCTCTCTCTCTTACAGTCTCTCTCTCTCTCTCTTGCAGTCTCTCTCTCTCTCTTACAGTCTCTCTCTCTCTTACAGTCTCTCTCTCTCTTACACTCTCTCTCTCTCTTACAGTCTCTCTCTCTCTTACAGTCTCTCTCTCTCTTAGTGTCTCTCTCTTACAGTCTCTCTCTCTCTATTACAGTCTCTCTCTCCTACAGTCTCTCTCTCTCTCTCCTACAGTCTCTCTCTTTCTCTTAGTCTCACTCTCTCTCTTACAGTCTCTCTCTCTCTTACAGTCTCTCTCTCTCCTAGTCTCTCTCTCTCTCTCTCCTACAGTCTCTCTCTCCCCTACAGTCTCTCTCTCTCTCTCTGTGTGTGTCTCTCTCTCTCTTACAGTCTCTCTCCTACAGTCTATCTCTCTCTATAAGTCTCTCTCTCCTACAGTCTCTCTCTCTCTTACAGTCTCTCTCTCTCCTACAGTCTCTCTCTCTCTCTCTTACAGTTTCTCTCTGTTACAGTCTGTCTCTCTTACAGTTTCTCACTTAGTCTCGCAGTCTTTCTCACAATCTCTCTCTCTTACTATCTCTCTCTCCCACATTCTCTTTCTTACAGTTTCTCTCTCTTACAGTCTCTCTCTCTCTCTCTCCTACAGTCTCTCTCTCTCTCTCTCTTAGTCTCTCTCTCTCTCTCTTACAGTCTCTCTCTCTCTCTCCTACAGTCTCTCTCTCTCTCTCTTTTACAGTCTCTCTCTCTCTCTCTTACAGTCTCTCTCTCTTACAGTCTCTCTCTCTCTTACAGTCTCTCTCTCTCTCTCTCTCTTACAGTCTCTCTCTTTCCTACAGTCTCTCTCTCTCTTACAGTCTCTCTCTCTCTCTTACAGTCTCTCTCTCTCTCTTACAGTCTCTCTCTCTCCTACGGTCTATCTCTCTTAAGTTTATCTCTCTTACAGTCTTTCTCTCTCTCTCTTACAGTCTCTCTCCTACAGTCTCTCTCTCTCTTAGTCTCACTCTGTTACAGTCTCTCTCTTACAGTCTCTCTTTCTTAGAGTCTCTCTCTCTCTTACAGTCTCTCTCTCTCTCTCTTACAGTCTCTCTCTCTCTCTTAGTCTCTCTCTCTTACAGTCTCTCTCTCTCTCTTACAGTCTCTCTCTCTTACAGTCCTCTCTCTCTTACAGTCTCTCTCTCTCTCTTACAGTCTCTCTCTCTTACAGTCTCTCTCTCTTCTTCAGTCTCTCTCTCTCTACAGTCTCTCTCTCTCTTACAGTCCTCTCTCTCTCTTACAGTCCTCTCTCTCTCTCCTACAGTCTCTCTCTCTCTCTCTCTCTTACAGGTCTCTCTCTCCTACAGTCTCTCTCTCTTCTCTTACAGTCTCTCTCTCTCTTACAGGTCTCTCTCTCTCCTCTTACGTCCTCTCTCCTTACAGTCTCTCTCTCTCTTACAGTCTCTCTCTCTCTCTAAGTCTCTCTCTCTCTCTTACAGTCTCTCTCTCTCTTACTGTCTCTCTCTCTCTCTCTTACAGTCTCTCTCTCTCCTAAGTCTCTCTCTCTCTCTTACAGTCTCTCCTCTCTCTTTACAGTCTCTCTCTCTACAGTCTCTCTCTCTTACAGTCTCTTCTCTCCTACAGTCTCTCTCTCTGACAGTCTCTCTCTCTCTTAGTCTCTCTCTCTCTCTTAGTCTCTGTCTCTTACAGTCTCTCTCTCTATCTTAGTCTCTCTCTCTCTCTCTCACAGTCTCTCTCTCTCTTACAGTCTCTCTCTCTCTTACAGTCTCTCTCTCTCTTACAGTCTCTCTCTCTCTTACAGTCTCTCTCTCTCTCTTACAGTCTCTCTCTCTCTTACAGTCTCTCTCTCTCTTACAGTCTCCCTCTCTCTTACAGTCTCTCTCTCTCTTACAGTCTCTCTCTCTCTCTCTTACAGTCTCTCTCTCTCTTACAGTCTCTCTCTCTCTCTCTTACAGTCTCTCTCTCTCTTACAGTCTCTCTCTTACAGTCTCTCTCTCTTACAGTCTCTCTCTCTCTCTCTTACAGTCTCTCTCTCTCTTACAGTCTCTCTCTCTCTCCTACAGTCTCTCTCTCTCTTACAGTCTCTCTCTCTCTTACAGTCTCTCTCTCTCTTACAGTCTCTCTCTCTCTCTTATTCTCTCTCTCTCTCTCTTACAGTCTCTCTCTCTCCTACAGTCTCTCTCTCTCTCTCCTACATTCTCTCTCTCTCTCTCTCTCTTACAGTCTCTCTCTCTCTCTCTTACAGTCTCTCTCTCTCTCTAAGTCTCTCTCTCTCTTACAGTCTCTCTCTCTCTCTTACAGTCTCTCTCTCTTACAGTCTCTCTCTCTCTCTCCTACAGTCTCTCTCTCTCTCTAAGTCTCTCTCTCTCTTACAGTCTCTCTCTCTCTTACAGTCTCTCTCTCTCTTACAGTCTCTCTCTGTCTCTTACAGTCTCTCTCTCTCTTAGTCTCTCTCTCTCTTACAGTCTCTCTCTCCTACAGTCTCTCTCTCTCTTACAGTCTCTCTCTTACAGTCTCTCTCTCTCTCTCCTACAGTCTCTCTCTCTCTTACAGTCTCTCTCTCTCTCTTACAGTCTCTCTCTCTCTCTCTTACAGTCTCTCTCTCCTACAGTCTCTCTCTCTCTTACAGTCTCTCTCTTACAGTCTCTCTCTCTCTCTCTTACTGTCTCTCTCTCTACAGTCTCTCTCTCTCTTACAGTCTCTCTCTCTCTCTCTTACAGTCTCTCTCTCTCTTACAGTCTCTCTCTCTTACAGTCTCTCTCTCTCTTACAGTCTCTCTCCTCTTTCTTCTCTCTCTCTCTTACAGTCTCTCTCTCTCTCTTACAGTCTCTCTCTCTCTCTCTCTTAGTCTCTCTCTTCTCTTACAGTCTCTCTCTCTTTACAGTCTCTCTCTCTCTCTTACAGTCTCTCTCTCTCTACAGTCTCTCTCTCTTACAGTCTCTCTCTCTCCTTACAGTCTCTCTCTCTCTCTCTCTTACAGTCTCTCTCTCTCTCTACAGTCTCTCTCTCTCTTACAGTCTCTCTCTCTCTCTTACAGTCTTCTCTCTCTTACAGTCTCTCTCTCTCTTACATCCTCTCTCTCTTTACAGTCTCTCTCTCTCTTACAGTCTCTCTCTCTCTCCTACAGTCTCTCTCTCTCTTTACAGTCCTCTCTCTCTCTTACAGTCTCTCTCTCTCTTACAGTCTCTCTCTCTCTCTTAGTCTCTCTCTCTCTCTCTTACAGTCTCTCTCTCTCCTACTGTCTCTCTCTCTCTCTCCTACATTCTCTCTCTCTCTCTCTCTTACAGTCTCTCTCTCTCTCTCTTACAGTCTCTCTCTCTCTCTAAGTCTCTCTCTCTCTTACAGTCTCTCTCTCTCTCTTACAGTCTCTCTCTCTTACAGTCTCTCTCTCTTTACAGTCTCACTCTCTCTCTAAGTCTCTCTCTGTCTCCCTTACAGTCTCCTCTCTCTCTTACAGTCTCTCTCTCCTCTTACAGTCCTCTCTCTCTCTTACAGCTCTCTCTCTTACAGTCTCTCTCTCTCTCCTACAGTCTCTCTCTCTCTCTCGCTTCAGTCTCTCTCTCTACTTCATCTCTCTCTCTCTTACAGTCTCTCTCTCTCTTACAGTCTCTCTCTCTCTCTTAGTCTCTCTCTCTTACAGTCTCTCTCTCTCTTACAGTCTCTCTCTCTCTCTAAGGTCTCTCTCTCTCTCTTACAGTCCTCTCTCTCTCTTACAGTCTCTCTCTCTCTCTCTACAGTCTCTCTCTCTTCTAAGTCTCTCTCTCTCTCTTACAGTCTCTCTCTCTCTCTCTTACAGTCTCTCTCTCTCTTACAGTCTCTCTCTCTTACAGTCTCTCTCTCTCTTACAGTCTCTCTTCTCTTACAGTCTCTCTCTCTCTCTTACAGTCTCTCTTCTTCTCTCTAAGTCTCTCTCTCTCTCTTAAGTCTCTCTATCTCTCCTTACAGTCTCTCTCTCTCTCTCTTACAGTCTCTCTCTCCTACAGTCTCTCTCTCTCTCGTCCTCAGTCACTCTCTCATACTAGTCTCTCTCTCTCTCTTACAGTCTCTCTCTCTCTCTTACAGTCTCTCTCTCTCTCTCTACAGTCTCTCTCTCTCTCTCTACAGTCTCTCTCTCTCTCTCTACAGTCTCTCTCTCTCTTACAGTCTCTCTCTCTCTACAGTCTCTCTCTCTCTTACAGTCCTCTCTCTCTCTCTAATCTCTCTCTCTCTCTCTCTTACAGTCTCTCTCTCTCTCTACAGTCTCTCTCTCTCTCTCTACATTCTCTCTCTCCTCCAGTCTCTCTCTCCTCAGTCTCTCTCTCTCTCTTACAGTCTCTTCTCTCTTACAGTCTCTCTCTCTCTTACAGTCTCTCTCTCTCTCTTACAGTCTCTCTCTCTTACAGTCTCTCTCTCTCTTCTACAGTCTCTCTCTCTCTCTAAGTCTCTCTCTCTCTTACAGGTCTCTCTCTCTCTTACAGTCTCTCTCTCTCTCTTATTCTCTCTCTTCTCTCTCTTACAGTCTCTCTCTCTCCTACAGTCTCTCTCTCTCTCTCCTACATTTCTCTCTCTCTCTCTCTCTTACAAGTCTCTCTCTCTCTCTCTTAGTCTCTCTCCTCTCCTAGTCTCTCTCTCTCTTTCGTCCTCTCTCTCTCTCTTACAGTCTCTCTCTCTCTTACAGTCTCTCTCTCTCTCTCTACAGTCTCTCTCTCTCTAAGTCTCTCTCTCTCTTACAGTCTCTCTCTCTCTTACAGTCTCTCTCTCTTACAGTCTCTCTCTCTCTTACCGTCTCTCTCTCTCCTACAGTCTCTCTCTCTCTTACAGTCTCTCTCTCCTACAGTCTCTCTCTCTCTCCTCTCTTACAGTACTCTCTCTCTCTCTTACAGTCTCTCTCTCTCTCTCTACAGTCTCTCTCTCTCTCTACAGGTCTCTCTCTCTACAGTCTCTCTCTTACAGTCTCTCTTCTCTCTCTTACAGTCTCTCTCTCTCTTACAGTCTCTCTCTCTCTCTACAGTCTCTCTCTCTCTTACAGTCTCTCTCTCTTTCAGTCTCTCTCTCTCTCTTACTGTCTCTCTCTCTCTCTCTTACAGTCTCTCTCCTCCTAAGCTCTCTCTCTACAGTCTCTCTCTCCTTACAGTCTCTCTCTTCTTCTCTCTCTCTTACAGTCTCTCTCTCTCTCTCTTACAGTCTCTCTCTCTCTCTCTTAAGTCTCTCTCTTCTCTTACAGTCTCTCTCTCTCTTACAGTCTCTCTCTCTTACAGTCTCTCTCTTACAGTCTCTCTCACCTACAGTCTCTCTCTCTCTTACAGGTCTCTCTCTCTCTTACAGTCTCTCTCTCTCTACAGTCTCTCTCTCTCTTACAGTCTCTCTCTCTCTTACAGTCTCTCTCTCTCTCTACAGTCTCTCTCTCTCTCTCTCTTACAGTCTCTCTCTCTTACAGTCTCTCTCTCTCTCTCTCTCCTACAGTCTCTCTCTCTCTCTCTTAGTCTCTCTCTCTCTCTTACAGTCTCTCTCTCTCTCTCTCCTACAGTCTCTCTCTCTCTCCTACAGTCTCTCTCTCTCTCTTTTACAGTCTCTCTCTCTCTCTTACAGTCTCTCTCTCTTACATTCTCTCTCTCTCTTACAGTCTCTCTCTCTCTCTCTCTCTCTTACAGTCTCTCTCTTTCCTACAGTCTCTCTCTCTCTTACAGTCTCTCTCTCTCTCTTACAGTCTCTCTCTCTCCTACAGTCTCTCTCTCTCTCTCTTACAGTCTCTCTCTCTCTCTTACAGTCTCTCTCTCTCTCTTGCAGTCTCTCTCTCTCTCTTACAGTCTCTCTCTCTCTTACAGTCTCTCTCTCTCTCTCTCTCTCTCTTACAGTCTCTCTCTCTCTTACAGTCTCTCTCTCTCTCTCTCTCTCTTACAGTCTCTCTCTTTCCTACAGTCTCTCTCTCTCTTACAGTCTCTCTCTCTCTCTTACAGTCTCTCTCTCTCTCTTAGTCTCTCTCTCTCTCCTACAGTCTCTCTCTCTCTCTCTCTCT
Source organism: Squalus acanthias (assembly GCA_030390025.1). Classification (NCBI taxonomy): domain Eukaryota; kingdom Metazoa; phylum Chordata; class Chondrichthyes; order Squaliformes; family Squalidae; genus Squalus; species Squalus acanthias. The sequence continues at coordinate 40,832 of JASTWF010000951.1, forward strand.
TACAGTCTCTCTCTCTCTCTTACAGTCTCTCTCTCTCTCTCTTGCAGTCTCTCTCTCTCTCTTACAGTCTCTCTCTCTCTTACAGTCTCTCTCTCTCTTACAGTCTCTCTCTCTCTTACACTCTCTCTCTCTCTTACACTCTCTCTCTCTCTTACAGTCTCTCTCTCTCTTACAGTCTCTCTCTCTCTTAGTGTCTCTCTCTTACAGTCTCTCTCTCTCTATTACAGTCTCTCTCTCCTACAGTCTCTCTCTCTCTCTCCTACAGTCTCTCTCTTTCTCTTAGTCTCACTCTCTCTCTTACAGTCTCTCTCTCTCTTACAGTCTCTCTCTCTCCTACAGTCTCTCTCTCTCTCTCTCCTACAGTCTCTCTCTCCCCTACAGTCTCTCTCTCTCTCTCTGTGTGTGTCTCTCTCTCTCTTACAGTCTCTCTCCTACAGTCTATCTCTCTCTATAAGTCTCTCTCTCCTACAGTCTCTCTCTCTCTTACAGTCTCTCTCTCTCCTACAGTCTCTCTCTCTCTCTCTTACAGTTTCTCTCTGTTACAGTCTGTCTCTCTTACAGTTTCTCACTTAGTCTCGCACAGTCTTTCTCACAATCTCTCTCTCTTACTATCTCTCTCTCCCACATTCTCTTTCTTACAGTTTCTCTCTCTTACAGTCTCTCTCTCTCTCTCTCCTACAGTCTCTCTCTCTCTCTCTCTTAGTCTCTCTCTCTCTCTCTTACAGTCTCTCTCTCTCTCTCCTACAGTCTCTCTCTCTCTCTCTTTTACAGTCTCTCTCTCTCTCTTACAGTCTCTCTCTCTTACAGTCTCTCTCTCTCTTACAGTCTCTCTCTCTCTCTCTCTCTTACAGTCTCTCTCTTTCCTACAGTCTCTCTCTCTCTTACAGTCTCTCTCTCTCTCTTACAGTCTCTCTCTCTCTCTTACAGTCTCTCTCTCTCCTACAGTCTCTCTCTCTCTCTCTCTCTTACAGTCTCTCTCTCTCTCTTACAGTCTCTCTCTCTCTCTTGCAGTCTCTCTCTCTCTCTTACAGTCTCTCTCTCTCTTAGTCTCTCTCTCTTACAGTCTCTCTCTCTCTCTCTCTCTTACAGTCTCTCTCTTTCCTACAGTCTCTCTCTCTCTTACAGTCTCTCTCTCTCTCTCTTACAGTCTCTCTCTCTCTTAGTCTCTCTCTCTCTCCTACAGTCTCTCTCTCTCTCTTACAGTCTCTCTCTCTCTCTTACAGTCTCTCTCTCTCTCTCTTGCAGTCTCTCTCTCTCTCTTACAGTCTCTCTCTCTCTTACAGTCTCTCTCTCTCTTACAGTCTCTCTCTCTCTTACACTCTCTCTCTCTTACAGTCTCTCTCTCTCTTACAGTCTCTCTCTCTCTTAGTGTCTCTCTCTTACAGTCTCTCTCTCTCTTACAGTCTCTCTCTCCTACAGTCTATCTCTCTCTCTCTCCTACAGTCTCTCTCTTTCTCTTAGTCTCACTCTCTCTCTTACAGTCTCTCTCTCTCTTACAGTCTCTCTCTCTCCTACAGTCTCTCTCTCTCTCTCTCTCCTACAGTCTCTCTCTCCCCTACAGTCTCTCTCTCTCTCTCTGTGTGTGTCTCTCTCTCTCTTACAGTCTCTCTCCTACAGTCTATCTCTCTCTATAAGTCTCTCTCTCCTACAGTCTCTCTCTCTCTTACAGTCTCTCTCTCTCCTACAGTCTCTCTCTCTCTCTCTTACAGTTTCTCTCTGTTACAGTCTGTCTCTCTTACAGTTTCTCACTTAGTCTCGCACAGTCTTTCTCACAATCTCTCTCTCTTACTATCTCTCTCTCCCACATTCTCTTTCTTACAGTTTCTCTCTTACAGTCTATTCTATCTCTCCCCCACAGACTCATTAACTTTCTCTCTCTTACAGTCTCCCTCACAGTGTCTCTTACTATCTCTCTCTCACAGTCTCTCGCTTACATCCTCTCTATCTTACAATCTCTCTCAGTCTCACCCTCCTTTACAGTCTCTCTTTATCTTACAGTTTCTCTCTCTCTCTACCTGTCTTGGCTCTCAGGTGAATAACCGGAGTCCTTTACCTCTCTCTCTCTCTCTCTCTCGCTCTCCCTCCCTGCCGGCTGATTCCATCTCCATTCCTCCAGTGCTTACTGTAAACAGATCCTGCAGCGACCCTGGCCCGCCATCACCTCCTCCTCCTCTGCCCTTCTCACTGCTTTGACTGACACACCAACATTTTTTTGGGGGCCGGGAGCGACGTCAGCGAGGAGCGTAAGATGAGCGAATGTGTGGGAGAAGAGAGTGATTGTTCCCTTCGCTGGCAACATACCCAACACTGCAAACACCCAGGACAGAGCTGAGCGCCGGAGCCGGAGATCTGCCAGTGCTGAGCTCCGCCCGGGAGCGAAGGGTCTCTCGCAACTGCTCCCAACCACCGCCAACTTTATGGACCTGCCTTAAAGAGCCACCTCTGCTGTGTGTGTGTGGTTCTAAAACAATCTGCCGTGTTTATTCTCTCGCCTCCCCGCCCCTTCACTTAACTCACTGGTTGATTCTAATCTGCTTTTTAAAAAAAATCTTTCTTTCTGGCTGTTGCCGAGGAACTTGCTTCAACTTCCAATCCGATCTGGGACACTTGGAAAAGGAGCAAGGAAGCCACCCGGGGGAGAGGGGAGACCCGTCCTCTGGTCTGATCCGTTTCGCAGATTAATATTATTGTGATTCAAAGGGGCGCAGAGTCCTCCAACCATTGTATTGGGAGAAGAAGACTTTTGACTTCAGTTGGAAATGGCCCCCCAAGGGTCAGAATGAGCGAAGTTCCATTTGATTTCCAGATATATCTCTTTCTTTAATTTTCCAACTCGATGTGAGTTGTTTTTCTCTCCGAAGTTGCTACGACCTGTCTTTAACTCCTAGTCGAGCTTCAGCTCTTGCCCTCCCCTCCCCTTCAACTTCTCAATCAGGTGGGACTACCAGAGATCGAGATCCAGGTGAGGTCCCCAAGGTGAGAGAGAGAGAGAGCGAGGGTCTGCTCACCCTCTACTCCTCCCCTCAACAAGATCCCGGGACCCTCCCTTTCCAAAGTCTTCCATGTAAAGATCTCCGTTAATCGGTTTTCCAACACTGCCATCGTCTCTCCGCCCGGCGCCTGGACCTCGACAACTCCTTCTTGGGGACCGTCTCAAAGTTCCTCCACATCGGTTCCATGTTGTCCAGATCTCCCTTCCCTCCAATGAGAAAATCCTCCCAACTGCTCCGCAACCCGCCAGCGTTCGGACCTCAGCTCACCGCACTGAGAAGACCTTGATTCCTCGCAGCTCAAGAGACTCCTGGCGCCCAGAAGAACCTTCTCCAGGTTCCAGTTCCACCGCTGCCTTTAGTGTCCAGTTCCCGGGAGCAGCCACCCATCACCAAGTTCTCGATCTAACCAGCCCGGGGCAGTGAGAAGACACCTCTCCACCAGCCCCCCTCTGCCCCACCATCAATCCGCAGCAGGGCTCCGTTTGACCGGCTGAGTGGAGGTCAGTTTTAGCCCCGAGAGGAGCGCCGAGTTCCTGGTTGCCCGTGTCCAGCAGCCCCGCTGACCAGAGGATGGAGCCAGTGTCCCGGGTGCAGCTCGCCTTATTCTTCTTCCTCCTGTGTCCTGCCAACATCATCAGTCTTTGGTGGTGAGTAACTAAAAGAGAATTATCCTTTCTCTGTCTCTTTGTCTTTCCCTCTTGTCCCTCTCTGTATCTCTCTTGTCTCTCTCTCTGTCTCTCTCTGTATCTCTCTCTGTCTCTCTTGTCTCTCTCTCTTTCTCTTTCTATCTGTCTCTTTGTATTCCTGTCTCTTTCTTTCTCTTTCTTGTCTGTCTTTTTCTCCTTTTTCTTCTCTCTCTCTGTCTTTCTCTCCTCTCTGTCTCTTTCTTTCTTCTCTCTCTTTCTCTTTCTCTCTGTCGCCTTGTCTCTTCTCTCCCTCTCTGTTTCTCTCTTTATATAAATGCAAGTCTTTTCTCTGTCTCTGTCTCTCTCCCTCTTTCCCTCGTCTCTCTCCCTCTCTCTGTCTCTCTTTACATAAATGCAAGTCTTTCTTTCTCTGTCTCTCTCTGTCTCTCTCTGTCTCTGTCTCTTACTCTCTCTGTCTCCTACTCTCTCTGTCTCTGTCGCTCCCTATCTGTCTCTGTCTCTTACTCTCTCTGTCTCTGTCTCTTACTCTCTCTGTCTCCTACTCTCTCTGTCTCTGTCGCTCCCTATCTGTCTCTGTCTCTTACTCTCTCTGTCTCTGTCTCTTACTCTCTCTGTCTCCTATTCTCTCTGTCTCTGTCGCTCCCTATCTGTCTCTGTCTCTTACTCTCTCTGTCTCTGTCTCTTACTCTCTCTGTCTCTTACTCTCTCTGTCTCTGTCTCTTACTCTCTCTGTCTCTGTCTCTGTCTCTTACTCTCTCTGTCTCTGTCTCTTACTCTCTCTGTCTCTGTCGCTCCCTCTTTCTCTCTCTGTCTCTGTCTCTTACTCTCTCTGTCTCTGTCGCTCCCTCTTTCTCTCTCTGTCTCTGTCTCTTACTCTCTCTGTCGCTCCCTCTTTCTCGCTCTGTCTCTGTCTCTTACTCTCTCTGTCGTTCCCTCTTTCTCTGTCTCTGTCTCTTACGCTCTCTGTCTCTTACTCTCTCTGTCTCTGTCGCTCCCTCTTTCTCTCTCTGTCTCTGTCTCTTACTCTCTCTGTCTCTGTCGCTCCCTCTTTCTCTCTCTGTCTCTGTCTCTTACTCTCTCTGTCTCTGTCGCTCCCTCTTTCTCTCTCTGTCTCTGTCTCTTACTCTCTCTCTGTCTCTGTCGCTCCCTCTTTCTCTCTCTGTCTCTGTCTCTTACTCTCTCTGTCTCTGTCGCTCCCTCTTTCTCTCTCTGTCTCTGTCTCTTACTCTCTCTGTCTCTGTCGCTCCCTCTTTCTTTCTCTGTCTGTGTCTCTTACCCTCTCTGTCTCTGTCGCTCCCTCTTTCTCTCTCTGTCTTTGTCTCTTACGCTCTCTGTCTCTGTCGCTCCCTCTTTCTCTCTCTGTCTCTGTCTCTGTCTCTTACTCTCTCTGTCTCTGTCGCTCCCTCTTTCTCTCTCTGTCTCTGTCTCTTACTCTCTCTGTCTCTGTCGCTCCCTCTTTCTCTCTCTGTCTCTGTCTCTTACTCTCTCTGTCTCTGTCGCTCCCTCTTTCTCTCTCTGTCTCTGTCTCTTACTCTCTCTGTCTCTGTCGCTCCCTCTTTCTCTCTCTGTCTCTGTCTCTTACTCTCTCTGTCTCTGCCGCTCCCTCTTTCTCTCTCTGTCTCTGTCTCTTACTCTCTCTGTCTCTGTCTCTTGCTCTCTCTGTCTCTTACTCTCTCTGTCTCTGTTGCTCCCTCTTTCTCTCTCTGTCTCTTACTCTCTCTGTCTCTGTCGCTCCCTCGTTCTCGCTCTGTCTCTGTTTCTCTCTCTCTTTGTCTCTCCCTCGTTCTCTTCCCCTCGTCTCTCTGTCACTTTCTCTCTATCTCTCTCTCTGTTTGGGTTCTCTCTTCCAGTCCTTTTTGCCTAAGCTCTGTCCCGTGACATCTGAACAGACAGAAAGTGAAGCTAGACAAGATTATTCACATATTAAAGGGCACAGTCTTCATAAGAAAAAAGTTTTCTTTTCTGTAGATACACAGCGACATAAATCACATCTCTGCACAACTTGCACATGCCATTATAGTGACAGGAATAACTCACGGCTTTTCACTCTCCCCCCCCCCAGTAAACCTTGAATAAATCTTCTCAGTGCACTTAAGTGTTAATTGTATAGTGTGTTACAGCCAAACATTTCCCCATTCATTCTTACAGCAATCTGTTCAGCGAAGAACGTGGGACAGACGCCAAGAGGCGTGTGTGTGTGCAGACACCGGTGCTGCCACCTCTCGCCAAGTGTGAAACCGGACTGGCCACAGGATCGTGGCTTGACTCCTGACCCTTTCTTTGCTGCTGTCGGAAATTCATTCAAAACCTTAACCAATGTTTCCTTTTTAAAAATTCATTCGCGGGATGTGGGCGTCGCTGGTAAGGCCAGCATTTATTGCCCATCCCTAATTGCCCTCGAGAAGCCACCTCTCGAATACAACTGTGTGGCTTGCTCGGCCATTTCAGAGGGGCAGTTAAGAGTCAACCACATTGCTGTGGGTCTGGAGTCACATATAGGCCAATAGATTTCCTTCCCTAAAGGACATTCAGTGAACCAGATGGGTTTTTACAACAATCCGGTAGTTTCATGGTCACCATTACTGATACTAGCTTTTTATTCTAGATTTTTATTTAATTGAACTTAAATTCCCCATTTGCCATGGTGGGATTTGAACTCATGTCTCTTGATCATTAGTCCAGTCCTCTGGAGTATTGTCCAGTAACATAACCACTATGCAACCATACCGTACATCACAGAAAAAAGGACTTTTATTTTCTAAGACAGACTTAATGGTGCGTGCGTTACGTTTTAGAATTTTCCGGACAGCCCGGTAAAAAACCAGGTCCTTAAGCTGGATGGTGGAGGGGAGTACGGGTCAGCTATATCCCATTGATTTTTACCATTATAAATCTAGGAACAGGAGGAGGCCATTCAACCCCTCGAGCCTGTTCCGCCATTCAATTAGATCACGGCTGATCTGTAAATCAATTCCATTTTCCTCCCGTGGCTCCACATCCCTTGATACCCTTACCCAACAAAAATCGATCCATCCATCTCAGTCTTGAAAATTTCAATTGACCCTCAACATCCACAGCCTTTTGGGGGTAGAGAGATCCAGATTTCCACTACCCTTCGTGTGAAGAAGTGCTTCCTGATTTCACTTTTAAATGGTCTAATTTTAAGTCTCCCTTACATCTGTCTGAGGCTGAACCACACTGTTCGCAACCTTGGTGTCATATTTGACCCTGAAATGAGCTTCCGACCACATATCCACGGCATAACTAAGACCGCCTATTTCCACCTCCGTAACATCACCTGTCTGGCCTCCCACGTTCTATCCTACGTAAACTTGAGGTCATCTGCTGCCCGTGTCCTAACTCGCACCAAGTCCCGTTCACCCATCACCCCTGTGCTCGCTGGCCTACATTGGCTCCCAGTTAAGCAACGCCTCGATTTCAAAATTCTCATCCTTGTTTTCAAATCCCTCCATGGCCTCACCCCTCCCTATCTCTGTAATCTCCTCCAGCCCCACAACCCTCCCGAGATATCTGCGCTCCTCTAATTCTGCCCTCTTCAGCATCCCTGATTATAATCGCTCCACCATTGGCAGCCGTGCCTTCTGTTGGCTGGGCCCCAAGCTCTGGAATTCCCTGCCTAAACCTCTCCGCCTCGCTACCTCTCTTTCCTCCTTTAAGACGCTCCTTAAAACCTACCTCTTTGACCAAGCTTTTGGTCACCTGTCCTAATTTATACTTGTGTGGCTCGGTGTCAAATTTTTTGTCTTATAATCACTCCTGTGAAGCGCCTTGGGACGTTTTAGTACGTTAAAGGCGCTATAGAAATACAAGTTGTTGTTGTTTTATTCCCCCTTGTTCAGGATTCCCCCACCAGTGGAAATAGTTTCTCTCTATCTACCCTGTCGAATCCCTTGATCATTTTAAACACCTCGATTAGATCACCCCTCAACCTTCTAAACTCAAGGGAATACAAGCCAAGTTTGTGCAGCCTATCCTCATAATTTAACTCTTTCAGCCCCGGTAGAATTCTGGTGAATGTGTAAGTTGTTCACAAGTGTGCCAGAGTCTAATAGACTGTGTGACTACATTGTCCAAAGTACTAATCTCAGCTCCCTTCTCTTCCTACCAATCACAAAAAAGTACTGATTGCCCATTTCTTCACCTTTAGTGCCTATTATAAGAGGTCAGTGTTATCTTAGCAGGAGCGTAGTGTGCTGTAACTAAATAATTCTTGATGTGACATCCCCCCTCCCACCCCCACCCCCGACCAATCTTTGTTCCTCCTCTCCTGAAGGCACTGACTCTTGATGGGGTTTGGTTTCACTACATCAGCAGCCCTCTCCAGAGACTTAAGCACAAAAATCCAGTGCGGTGCTGAGGGAGCGCTGCACTGTCGGAGGTGTCGTCTTTCGGATGAGACGTTAAGCCGAGGTCCCGTCAGCTCTCTCAGGTGGACGTAAAAGATCCCATGGCGCTATTTTGAAGAAGAGCAGGGGAGTTCTCCCCGGTGTCCTGCGGCCAATATTTATCCCACAACCAACTTCACTAAAAACAGATTATCTGGTCATTATCACATTGCTGTTTGTGGGAGCTTGCTGTGCGCAAATTGGCTGCCGTGTTTCCTACATTACAACAGTGACTACACTTCAAAAGTACTTCATTGGCTGGGAGTTTAGAAGAATGAGAGGTGATCTCATTGAAACATACAAGATTCTGAAGGGGATTGACAGGGTAGATGCTGAGAGGTTGTTTCCCCTGGCTGGAGTGTCTAGAACTACGGGGCATAGTCTCAGGATAAGGGGTAGGCCATTTAAGACCGAGATGAGGAGGAATTTCTTCACTCAGATGGTGGTGAATCTTTGGAATTCTCTGCCCCAGAGGGCTGTGGAGGCTGAGTCTTTGAGTATATTCAAGGCTGAGATCGATAGATTTTTGGACTCTAGGGGAATCAAGGGATATGGGGATCGGGCGGGAAAGTGGAGTTGAGGTCAAAGATCAGCCATGATCTTATTGAATGGTGGAGCAGGCTCGAGGGGCCGAATGGCCCACTCCTGCTCCTATTATGTAAAGCGCTTCGGGACATCCTGAGGTCGTGAAAGGCACTGTACCAATATCTTTCTTTTTTTTCTGGGTATCTCCGACATTTGGTCATTCTATGTAGGTGAGCATTGGCAAGCTGATCAATGGTGGTGGGCACCATAGCCAAGGTCGATTCTCTTCTCACCCAACATCCACACTCGGAGGCATTCCTGCAAGGGGTCATTGGATAGCAATTGGACCAGGGACCCTGGTTGATTCTTCTTCACCTCAACTTGGAGGGAAGGGGTGGGCCGGGGATGGGGGGCAGATGGGTCCAAATGCAATGGCACTACTGCTGCTTTGGAGCAAACAACAAACTCAGCATAGACTAGGGATTGAACTTGGGGCTTTTTGGTCCAGATGGCCCAGTACTACATCAGCCAGTGCCTTTAGCTAGTGGGCCAACAGGGCAAGTTGCAAAGTCAAGGTTATGAATCCGTTACAAGCCTTGGACTTAACATTGCCGCTGGTAAATTCTGTTACATAGTTCTCCAAGATGCTGGGGCTCTGCTGTGGTTAAGGCTCGAAGGGCCGAATGGCCTCCTCCTGCTCCTATTTTTCTATGTTTAACACTCCCACTTCTGACTCAGAAGGTTGTGGGTTCAAGTCCCATGCCAGAGACTTAAGCACATAATCTAGGCTGGCACTTTATTGCAGTACTGAGGGAGCGCTGCACTGTCGGAGGTGACGTCTTTCAGATGAGACGTTAAACCAATTCAGGTGGTCTGCCCTCTCAGGGGGATGTAACAGATCCCATGGCACTATTCAAAGAAGAGCAGGGAGTGCTCCTCGTATTCTGACCGATATTTATCTGTCAACCAACATTTAAAACAGATGGACTGGTTACCTTTCTCACTGCTGTTTGTTGCACATTGGCTGTCGTGTTTTCTATATTAAAACAGTGACCACGTTTTGAAAAGTACTTCATTGGCTGCAAAGCGCTTTGGGGTGTCCTGAGGTCGTGAAAGGTGCAAGTTCTTTCTGACATTACGTTAAGAATCTTTCTACTTGGAACAGTGGGAGCTTCAAGGTGACCTAACAAAAATTCTGATTGATAAAATGGATCCAGATATATAAAGGGCTGACTCCCTGATCGTGGAGCTCCCAGTGGAGAGCCACACTCACAGGGGGCGCTGGTTGGGAGATCGCGCGCGGGTCGCCCTTGATTTTACGTCCATTCATCTGAATGGAAGCAAAATCAGGGGCCACGAGCCCGGCATTTCCTGAACGCTGCTCCCCGTGGGTGCCACTCCTCGCTGGCAGCACCACGCTCGGGGACTCAGCTCCACAGGTCGTGCCGACGAAAGGAATCAAATGGTGGCGGCCATCATTTAACGATGAGGAGGTTGGGAGTCAGTAAGGAGTTCGTAGAATCGTAGAATCACAGAACAGTGCAGCACAGAAGGAGGCCATTCGGCCCATCGAGTCTGCGCAGGTTCAGGCAGAACAATTTTACGCACAGGTCTTTCGGGCTCTGGAATAAGTTACCAGGGATGGTCATTGAATCGAATCGTATAAACTGGTTTAAAAGTCAACCAGATGTGTTTCTGGCGAGCGAAGGGGCCGAGGATAAGGTGAGAAAGTGGGCAGCAGGTGAGCTTGATCTTTGACAAAGGGGGAAGGCTTGTCGGTCCAGATGGCCTATCCCTTGATGCTTTCTGGGGAATTTTAGGAACATGTGTTGTACAATGCTTATTCTCTGCTATCATTGCTAAACACAAGGCCTGTGTAGTGGCTGTAAGTGTATGGTGTCCTTTGATGCTAAGCTGATAGGGTAACCTGAAGTAGGGTGGGAGGAGGCTGGTGTGGAGCACGGACCAGTTGGGCCGAAGGCCTGTTTCTGTGCTGTAAATTCGATGTAATTTTATGTATCTCGGGGTCCCTACATCGCTGTCGTTTTTAATACCCTTTCACTTGGATCCTGCATTAAACAAAGGTAACTGTAGCGCAGTTGACATTATTTTGGATTTAAAAAGTTGTTTAAAACAACTGTGAGCAGCAGGGTAGCCCGGCTGGACTGGGAGACAGCAGGTGCTCATTTCCTGGCAGGGTTCATTCAGATTTTTATCCACCTGATGTGTGTAAAATGAGGATGTGAGGAGAGAACAGCACCTTTCAGGGACTGCGAATGCTTCTCATATTGTCACAATAACTGACCTTGGGCATTCCTGACTGTTGACTATAGAAACGTTGCACGTTGCCTCACATTACCATCTGCTGGTGGCAAGATAAGTCTCTCAAAAAGTTATGGACAATGCAGTTTATTTATAAAAGTTATCAGATGCGTCTGCACATTGCAGATGTCACAACTGAACAATCTTAAACAAGTATTTGGAAAGAGCAAGAGAGCCAGTCATTTTCTGCTGTTTTTTTCTGACCTTGAGTTTGGACTCCCCCACCCCCTCCCCCCAAGAGGGAGGAGCTAAGCAGGTGCTAATCCAGAGAAGCTTCCGAGAGTGACATTAATGAGCTTCAAGTTGACTTCAAGGTGTGACCAAAAATGTTAAGAAGGCATTTTGAAGGCGGGGTGAGATGTAGCAGAGCCAAAGGGTTTCATGGGCAGAATTCCAGAATGTTGCGGGGGGGAGGCAAGATGGCAGACGACTTAGGTGTCAGTGGGTGGCACTCTCGCCTCTGAGGGTCAAAGGGTCATGGATTCAAGTCCAGTTCCAGAGACTTGAGCACAAAATCTAGGCTGAAGCTCCAGTGCAGTGCTGAGGGAGCGCTTCGCTGTCGGAGGTGCCGTCTTTTGGATGAGACGTTAAACCGAGGCCCCGTCTGCCTTCTCGGGTGTACGTTAAAGATCCCATGGCACTCTTCAAAGAAGAGCAGGGGGAAGCTCTCCCCGGTGTCCTGGCCAACGTTTATCCCTCAACCAACATCACTAAAACAGATTTTCTGGTCAATTTTGCAATTGCTGTTTGTGGGAGCTTGCTGTGCGTAAATTGGCTGCCGCATTTCCTAATTTACAACAGCATTACTTCAAATGTTGACTGTCAAGCGCTTTGGGATGCCCTGAGGTCGTGAAAGGCGCTATGTAAATGCAAGTTCTTTTCTTTCGTTGTGTGACTGAGGTTAAAGTGGAGGGAAGAGGGAATGCAAAAGAGAGGACGTTTGGAAGAGTGGAGGAGCATGAGGCTGAATGAAATTACAGAGGTAGTGTGAGTGAGACCGTGGAGGGATTTGTAGATGAGGGCACCGATTTTGAACTCGATACATTGAGGGACAGAGAAGGGTGATTGGTGAAGTGGGACTTAGTGCAGGTCAGGGTGGAGGCGGCGGCATTCTGGCTGAGTTGGAGTTCATGAAACTCAAGAAGAACAAATCAGAGAGGTCAAGTCTGGAGGTGACGAATGTGTGGACGAGGTTCTCAGTGGCAGTGAGGGTGAAGTAGGGATGGAGATGGGCAATATTTCAGAGGTTGAAGCAGTTGGGCTGAACGATGAAGTAGATGTGGGGGTTGGAAGCTCAGCTCGATGTTGAATAAGACATCAAGGATGTAGGTTGAAACTGATCGAACATCCATGTACGGGGATAGATTCAGGGATATGGTACGCATTTCTGGCAGGATAAATGCCTGTGGTTTTAAGATTGGAATTCAATCATAATGGGCTCTGCTCATGTTCATAAGCTCTTCAGTTGTGATCTTGTAGTTTATGACTTGCTTAGGACTACTCCATTTAATTGTGATTCTTACCATCCATCTTATATGTAATTATAATGTACTTTTTTCATGGAGAGGGAAGGGATGGATGGATAGATAGACTGGAAAGAAAGAAAGAAAGAAGCCACAGGTTTCATGATTGATAACTTACATTCCTTATGCAGGCACATGACCAGCCACTTTCTTGTATCTCAAAGGTTGTAAAACAATGTAGAATAGCTTTCATTCAAAGAGCTTAGTGACAAACTTTAAGAGGAAAAATTATTGCATTGTTGTGTGTGTGTGGCATGTGACCGTGTCTGTGTGTGTGAGAATGTGAGCCTAAGGCAGTCAGGCAAATTTCTTGTGGCCCTCTTGGTCAACTTGCTGCTATTAGCCGCTTTTTGTTCGTTCATGGCCCTTTAAGATAGAGTGTTGAGTGCCACTAGTTCTATTCTGTAATTAGATCGTTTTGTCACCGCAGTTTTCTGCCCTCCACTCCTGAAGGCATTGACTCATCTTGGGGTACGCTTCCATGGGCACTGGCTATCCTCCAGTACCTAGCCCCGTGTCCACTCTTCATGTCTAAGCTTAGTGTTGGCACTGGATATGCGACATGAGGAAAAGCATTTCTATGCAGCGAGTGGTTAGGATCTGGAATGTGCTGCCTGAAAGGGTGGCGGAGGCAGACACAATCGTGGCTTTCAAAAGGGAGTTGGATAAGTACCTGAAGGAAAAATATTTGCAGGGCTACGGAGAAAGGGCGGGGGGAGTGGGACTAGCTGAAGTGCTTTTGCAGAGAGCTAGCACGGGCTCGATGGGCCGAATGGCCTCCTTCTGTGCTGTAACCATTCTATGATTCGAGTGGTGACTGATTTTTGCCTTCCGTAGCCAAGAGAGATGGGGACCAATTGTAATGACCCTATCGCAGCTGTGGCTCAGTGGGTAGCACTCTCGCCTTTGAGTCAGAAGGTTGTGGGTTCAAGTCCCACTCCAGATACTTGAGCACATAAATCTAGGCTGACACTCCCAGTGCGAGTGCTGAGGGAGTTGCGCTGTAGGTGGTGCTGTCTTTCGGATGAATTCCCCTGTTCTTCTCAAAATAGTGGCATAGGATCTTTTACATCCGCCTGAGAGAGCAGACAGGGCCTCTGTTTAAGTACGGCATCTCCGACGGTGCAGCGCTCCCTCAGTACTGGCACTGGGAGTTGTTATGTAGGCAAACACGGCAGGCAATTTGTGTACCACAAGGTCCCACAAAATATATATATATATATATATATCTCCTGTGGCATTGCTCATGGTAAGCAGGACAATATGTTCTTTTATTTTGACAATAGCATTCTAGCATATAATGCACAATGCAGCCCATGTGCAGCAGTGCTGGAATATTCGGACCACGCATGCACCAGTTCCCAATTGAGCTAATCTCACCTTCTCTTCCGCATCATTTTCTGGTGCTCCAGGTGCATTGCTCATAACATGCCAGGTTCGGAATGTCAACCAGCAGCCAATAAAGGGCTGCTGGCTGCTTGTTGTTTGCCGGATTGATTTTTCCAGCTTGGCGGGGGACGGAAGTGATTGGTTATGGAGCAGAGTGCACCTGCACAGGACAGGGGTGCAGGATAAAGGGGTGGGAAGGGGCACCGACCGGGCAGGGACTTTTTACTTTCTGTTATGAGATCGCTGATTCACCATCCATTCCACAAACATTTTTTTTAATTCGTTCATGGGATCTGGGCGTCACTGGCAAGGCCAGCATTTATTGCCCATCCCTAATTGCCCTTGAGAAGGTGGTGGTGAGCCACCTTCTTGAACCGCTGCAGTCCGTGTGGTGAAGGTACTCCCACAGTGCTGTTAGGGATGGAGTTCCGGGATTTTGACCCAGCGACGATGAAGGATCGGCGATATACTTCTAAGTTAGGATGGTGTGTGACTTGGAGGGGAACTTGGAGGTGGTGGTGTTCCCATGCGCCTGCTGCCTTTGTCCTTCTAGGTGGTAGAGGTCGTGGGTTTGGGAGGTGCTGCCGAAGAAGCCTTGGCAAGTTGCTGCAGTGCATCTTGTAGATGGTACACACTGCAGCCACAGTACGCCGGTGGTGGAGGGAATGAATGGTTAAGGTGGTGGATGTATTATTTTCCTGCTAGGTTGGAGTTGTGTTTCAGTGGCATTTCCCTCTAAGGCCACAAAGTCTAATTCAGCAACCTGAGGTCAGTCAGAGTTCAATTGCTGCATGGCGAGGGCCGCTTGCAGATTGGAAATTGCTTTGTACTTTCTGGCTCTAGGAATTAGGGGGGGGGAAACAGCCTTAAATGACAACCTTTCTCTCATTTTTAATACATTTGACACTTTGAAATGTGCTGCTTGAAGTAAGGTGGACATGGTTTATAAGACACCATATACATATACTAGGAATTGAAGGATATGATAGACATTAGTGAGAGATGTATTGCAGAATAATGAAGCAAGTGATTGGCTCAAATTTCAGGATAAGTGGACAGTGATGTTTTTTAATCGGCTTAGATTTCAATCAGAAAAGTGTGATAGAGTTCTTGTGCTAGGGACGCAGTTAAGATGTGATATGCAGTATACACAAGACAGGAATATATATAGAAGGTAGCTGGTAGCTAGTTACAAGGCTGTAATCTAAAAAGGTATGTTTATTATGGGTACGATAGCATAGTGGTTCTGTTACTGGACTACTAATCCTGAGTCCTGGACTAATGATCCAGAGACATGAGTTCATAATCCCACCACAGCAACTGGGGAATTTAAATTTGGTTAAGTAAATAAATCTGGAATAAAAAACTAGTATCAGTAATGGTGACCATGGAACTATCAGATTGTCGGGAAAACCCACCTGGGCTAGTAACGTCCTTTAGGGAAGGAAATCTGCCGTCCTCAGCCAGTCTGGCCTATATGTGACTCCAGTCCCACAGCAATGTAATGTGGTTGACTCGTAACTGCTCTTTGAAGTGGCCTAGCAAGCCATTCAGTTGTACAAGGAGGCTCCACCACCTTCTCAAGGCCAATTAGGGATGGGCAATAAATGCCGGCCTTGCCAGCGACGCCCACATCCCGTGAGTGTATAAAACAAAAAGTCCTGATGCAATGCTTGAGTGGTTCACGAATATTAGCAGAAAGATTGAATTACAGCTTTTTGCTCAGTGATATTTGATATTTGTGCACAACATATATATGCTGGGTGGGTTAATTACAAAACAGTTTGTTTTCATTTTTTCATGACGAAGTGTTTGGCCCCGTGAGTGTGTGGCAGAGACAGAGCTGCGATATCCGTGAAAGGATAATAAAACTGACAAACCAAGGGTTTACACATTACATGAGTGGTAATGTAATACATATCTGCGAGTGAGTTACAGGCTGGAATCTCATCGAGGGGTTCGGGTGGTTTATATATAGAATAATGGATACCCGGGAGTGAGTTACAGGCTGGAATCTAATCGAGGGGTTCGGGGGGTTTATATATATAATAATGGATACCCGGGAGTGAGTTACAGGCTGGAATCTAATCGAGGGGTTCGGGTGGTTTATATATAGAATAATGGATACCCGGGAGTGAGTTACAGGCTGGAATCTAATCGAGGGGTTCGGGGGGTTTATATATAGAATAATGGATACCCGGGAGTGAGTTACAGGCTGGAATCTAATCGAGGGGTTCGGAGAGTTTATATATAGAATAATGGATACCCAGGAGTGAGTTACAGGCTGGAATCTAATTGAGGGGTTCGGGTGGTTTATATATAGAATAATGGATACCCAGGAGTGAGTTACAGGCTGGAGTCTAATCGAGGAGTTCAGGTGGTTTATATATAGAATAATGGATACCCGGGAGTGAGTTACAGGCTGGAATCTAATCGAGGGGTTCGGATGGTTTATATATAGAATAATGGATACCCGGGAGTGAGTTACAGGCTGGAATCTAATCAAGGGGTTCAGGTGGTTTATATATAGAATAATGGATACCTGGGAGTGAGTTACAGGCTGGAATCTAATCGAGGGGTTCGGGTGGTTTATATATAGAATAATGGATACCCGGGAGTGAGTTACAGGCTGGAACCTAATCGAGGGGTTCGGGTGTTTTATATATAGAATAATGGTTGCCTGGGAGTGAGTTACAGGCTGGAATCTAATCGAGGGGTTCAGGTGGTTTATATATAGAATAATGGATACCCGGGAGTGAGTTACAGACTGGAATCTAATCGAGGGGTTCAGGTGGTCTATATATAGAATAATGGATACCCGGGAGTGAGTTACAGACTGGAATCTAATCGAGGGGTTCAGGTGGTTTATATATAGAATAACAGATACCCAGGAGTGAGTTACAGAATGGTACACACTATAACTGGTGGTGGAGGGAATGTTTAAGGTGGTGGATGGGTTGCCAATCAAGCGGGCTGCTTTATCTTGGATGGTGTCGAGCTTTTTGAGTGCTGTTGGAGCTGCACTCATCAAGGCAAATGGAGAGTATTCCATCACACTCCTGACTTGTGCCTTGTAGATGATGGACAGGCTTTGGGGAGTCAGGAGGTGAGACACTTGCCGCAGAATACCCAGCCTCTGACCTGCTCTTGTTGCCACAGTATTTATGTGGCTGGTCCAGTTCAGTTTCTGGTCAATGGTGACCCCCAGGATGTTGATGGTGTGGGAGGTTTATTGAGTCATGAAATAACACAGGGCAGCATATAATATAAAATGTTTTGCGGGTAAATCAGGCAGTAGCTGCCTGACACAAGGACCCAGTGAAATAATACATGATCACTTTCTTTGTTATCAGTTTGTGATCCAAATGTGGGCTGAGTGAGTAGGAGTTATAAAGCACAAACTATTGCGTAATGGGATCTCAAGTTTTTTCAATGTTACTAGCCAACCTCCTGTGTTGCTGCTTCTCACTGCTGGCTGTTGCTTCATTTGCTTGAACCCCAAAATTTTAAGCATCCTGGGTCAATATTTATCCCTCAACCAACATCACTGTAACAGATGATTGGGTCATTATCACATTGCTGTTTGTGGGAGCTTGCTGTGCGCAAATTGGCTGCCGCATTTCCTACATTACAACAGAGACTACACTTCAAAAAGAAAACGTACTTCATTGGCTGTAAAGCACTTTGGGACATCCTAAGGTCATGATAGGCGCTATATAAATGCAAGTCTTTCTTTAGAACCCAGTGATTTTGAGGTGTTCAGAATTGGTGTAGTAAATATTAAAAATAATTTAGTATATAGTTGGGGCCTCTATCGGCAATATTTTGAACAGTGTTGTTAATAATCCATTCTGACTTGTATTACAGATGGGTTGAATCATGGCAGCCCCATTATTGTAAGAGAGAGGGCATGAATGCGCGATAAAAGCTAGCATTCCTGTTATGAGCTCAGCTGCCACAAGCTAATGTTTGGATCAGTATCTGTCTACTAATGGTTATAATTAATCTTTTAGATTGCATTATACTGGGATTAGGGGGTGGAGAGATGATTAAAGCGCAAGGCATAGATCTCTGTTCATTATTTTAGTGCAAAAGACACTGAATTGCTCATTACAGCAGTTTTTTTTTGCTTGAAGGTGCAGGGTGGCACAGTGCCGGGGAACACTGCTGGGTCCGGGGTTCCCATCCAGCCAAGTCTGAGAGGGTCTCCAGAGTGAGCTTGGACCGGTCTCAATCCATTTCCTATCGGGTGTGGACCCAGAACACAAAAGTGCCTCCAACACTAAAGTGGGATTCCACGGGGTGGCTGGTATGGCAAGTGTTGATGCAGGTCGGAGTTCCCAGAGCAATGGCATGTGTCTAAGTGACATTGCTGGATTGGAACCCAGTGTCACTTTGTCTCCATCCAAGTGAACATCTTTTACAGAGGAGTGCTTTTTGGATTAAGGGCCCGAGGAGTCAACGACAGAAAGTGACTAGTTTTAGGGGTGAAGAGCGGATAACAACAACAACTTGCATTTATATAGCGCCTTTAACGTAGTGAAACGTCCCAAGGTGCTTCACAGGAGCGTTATCAAACAAAATTTGACACCGAGCCACATAGGACAGGTGGTCATAGAGGTAGTTTTTAAGGAGCGACTCAAAGGAGGAGAGAGAGGTAGAGAGGTGGAAAGGTTTAGAGAGGGAATTCCAAAGCTTAGGGTCCAGGCAGCTGAAGGCACGGCCGCCAGTGGCAGAGTGGTAGAAATCGGGGATGCGCAAGAGGCCAGAATTGGAGGAGCGCAGAGATCTCGGAGGGTTGTAAGGTTGGAGTAGATTATAGAGATAGGGAGGGGGCGAGGCCATGGAGGGATTTGAACACAAGGATGAGAATTTTAAAATCGAGGCGTTGCTTAACCGGGAGCCAATATAGGTCATAGAATCATAGAATCATAGAAATTTACAGTACAGAAGGAGGCCATTCGGCCCATCTTGTCCGCGCTGGCCGACAAAGAGCTGTCCAGCCTAATCCCACTTTCCAGCTCTTGGTCGTTAGCCTTGTAGATTACGGCTCTTCAAGTGCATATCCAAGTGCTTTTTAAATGTGATGAGGGTCTCTGCCTCTGCCAGCCTTTCAGGCAGTGAGTTCCAGACCCCCAACACCCTCTGGGTGAAAACGTTTCTCCTCAACTCCCCTCTCAACCTCCGACCAATTACTTTAAATCTATGCCCTCTGGTTATTGACCCCTCTGCTAAGGGAAATAGGTCCTTCCTATCCACTCTATCTAGGCCCCTCATCATTTTATACACCTCAATTAAATCTCCCCTCAGCCTCCTCTGTTCCAAAGAAAACAACCCCAGCCTATCCAATCTTTCCTCATAGCTAAAATTCCCCATTGAGCACAGGGGTGATGGGTGAACGGGACTTGGTGCGAGTTAGGACACGGGCAGCAGAGTTTTGGATGAGCTCAAATTTACAGACCTGAGTATAAGATGTAGTACGTACAATGGAGAAGATGTGAATACTGCATCCTTATCCACAAAGACTCCTTTAGTTCCTCTCTCACACTCTTGAGCAAAGAAAGCCCATCATCTGATCCTTCTGGCCTCCAGTCGTTCTCTTTCTGTTGCAACCTTTCTTGCCTCTATTTCATTGGTCATTACTCCTCTGAACTTCCCTCTCGTGTTCCTCCTAAGCTTACAATATGCCATCCTCCATGCCTTTCTCCTCACTGTGTTAAAATCAAGACTTCTGACACCAGCCCTTACTCTAACCCCCTCCCATCAAACTCCTTACCTCCCTCAGTCTTCCTTCCTATATTCTGCAGGCTGCTAAAACGCTAATTCACCACCTTTACCTAAATCACAACAGTATCTGCGCTTCAAAAAGTACTTCAGTGATTGTAAAGTCTCGAGGTTGTGAAAGTTGCTGTGGAAATGCAAGTCTTTCTTTCTTTCTTCCACTATATTCACCTTTGATGTCCTGCACTGTGGGTATTGTCCTTTCACTTAGGTTGCTCAATATTTCCTTCCCAGTGTGTGTTTGCTGTAGAACAGTGACTACAGTCATTGTACAGGGATTCTAGATTCCTATCCTTGAATGAAAAGTTTCGCCTATTGTGACAAAAAAAATCTATTTTTTTATACAATGAAAATACTGACATTTCCCACCAGTTTCACTGCTTGATGAAAGCCCATAGGGTGGATGAGGTACCGTAACCCATGAACACGTGAAGAGGAGTTGGCTTACTGACTGTGTAAATATCACATCTCACCAGCAGCCAAGGGATACACGTCTCCTGACCCACTCTAGATATAACGGGGAAAAAGATAGGAATAGTTTCGTAAAGCAGTTTCTATATTGATACGGAGAGAATCAGAGAATCAGAGAATCAGAGAATCAGAGAATCAGAGAATCAGGGAATCAGGGAATCATAGAATCATAGAATCAGAGAATCAGAGAATCAGAGAAACATACAATCATACAATCATCGAATGGTTACAGCACAGTAGGAGGCCATTCAGCCTGTCGAGCCCGTGCCTGTTCTCTGCAAGAGCACTTCAGCTCCTCGCACTCCCCCCGCCCTTTCCCCGTAGCCCTGCAAATTCTTTTCCTTCAGGTACTTATCCAGGTACTTTGATCTCTGCGGGTTCACTTTGCCGGTTGGCGTGAGCTGGAACTTGAGTTCCAGCGAGGGATAGCGAGGTGCCAGTGTCGGTGGTCAACAGCAACAACTTGTATTTATACAGCACCTTTAATGTAGTAAAACATCCCAAGGCGCTTCACAGGAGTGATTGTCAAACAAAATTTGACACCGAGCCACTTGAGATATTAGGGCAGGTGACCAAAAGCTTGGTCGAAGAGGTAGGTTTTAAGGAGTGTCTTAACGGAGGAGAGAGAAGTAGAGAGGCGGAGAGGTTTAGGGAGGGAATTCCAGAGCTTAGGGCCGAGGCAGCTGAAGACACGGCCACCAATGGTGGAGCGATTATAATCAGGGATGCTCAAGAGGCCAGAATTGGAGAAGCGCAGATATCTCGGGGAGTTGTGGGGCTGAAGGAGATTACAGAGATAGGGAGGGGTGAGGCCATGGAGGGATTTTAACACAAGGATGAGAATTTTAAAATCGAAGCGTTGCTTAACTGGGAGCCAATGTAGGTCAGCGAGCACAGGGGTGACGGGTGAAGGGGATGTTGTGTGAGTTAGGATACGCACCGACTGTATGTTGCTCCCATGAATGACGATAATCAAGGTGGAGTGTTGGTTAAATTCATTCTAATTATGTTACGGTTTCTGCTCTTAATTGCACCAAACTAGGGAAGATTTAGACACACAGGAGGCGTGCTATCAGACAATAACACAAGTACTCTTTTGGCACCTTCCACACACCACGATTGATTCAAATAGCCCTTCCAATTTGTCGTAGTTAAGTATTTTCAAAATTCTATCTTTCTTTGTTGTGATAAATCGAATCCAAATGTCAAACCTACCAAATCCCAGACCTCTTGACCTCAAATCTACCGAACTCCAAACCTTCCTAATTCCAAATCCTACTTAATCCCAAATCTTCCTAACCCCAAACTGACCTAATCTCAAACCTAACAAACCCCAAACATTCCTAATCCCAAATTTTCCTGACCCCAAATCTTCCTAATCCTAAATCATGGATGGCATTTTTGAAAGGGAGGGTGCCAGTGCGCAAGGAGAGGTAATCACTTACAATGTCAGTTAGCATGGGAGCTAGGAACGCAAACTTGTGGGGGGGGGGGGTCATCAGTTTTGTCCGGAATGCAGTCAAGGGAGCAGGAGGTGAGTCTCATGGACGGGATGGGTTCAGAGGGGGCATGACAGAAGATGGGAGAGCAACTCGAGAGAGACGCAGGCTCAGGGCGAGGGAGGGGAGGGGCTGCTGAGAAGTTTAGATTGGTGGGCAAGGGAAAGGGAGAAAGCAGCAGATGCGGCTGAACGGATGGTCTCAATCTTAGTGATGAAGAAGTCCATGAGCTCCTCACACTTGTTGTTGGAGGTGAGGGCCAAGGGGGCAGGGTAGGGGTGGTTTAAGGAGATGGCTGGTAATGCAGTTACGAAGCCAGGGATTATCTTTGCTCTCCAGAATGACCCTGAAATAGTGTGCCAGGTATGTGCCAGTGTGCGTCCTTTGGAGTTGAAGGAGTCAAAGGAAATGCGAACGAGATGTAAAACGGGCGGCCCTTTTGCTATCATCTGTTTTTATGCCCGGTGATTGAAATTAAAATGACCCCTATTGTGTTTTATAAAAGTCTTGCACCTACTGCAGGTTTTATCCATCACACTTGTGTGTCACACAATTAGAGCATCGCACTCTATACGCAAATGACTTTGTCACATTTTCACCTGATTGGCGCAAAATTTCATATGATTAAAACTGCACCAAATCATGACAGAACAGCTAAGGAATGTATCAATTGAAAAAGGGGAAGTGTCTACATAAACTTCCAGTAAGGATGTCGATGGCGTAATGCTTGGAAGAACTACGATATACGGAATGGATTCCTTATAGAGGACCCCACAGTACAACCTGAAGGATCAAACCTTCCTCGCAAACAGTGGACAACCATCAACTGCATCAGAACCGGTCATGGTAGATGCTGCCACCTTCTCCATAGATGGAAGATTAAAGCATCCCCATCATGCAACTGTAGAGCTCCTAATCAGACCCTGGAGCACGTCATTGAGCACTGCCCTCAGAGGAAATTCGCAGGCAGCCTACAAGATATCCACGCTGTTACACCGGAAGCTTTGGCCTGGATATTTGACTTAGATATTGACATTTGATTTGTTTTGCTACTACCATACGAAAGAAGAAGAAGGAGGATGTCTGATAACAACCAGCCAACAATGAGCAATCAGCAAAAAGCTGACGATAAAAATGAAATTGTCTGTAAATATATTTTGAAAATTGACCTGGCCACCATGTTAGATTCTCACTAAGCTGAGAAACAGGTGCTGTAAGCAAGGTTTGCAACATAAGAAAGAAATAGCACAATTTACAAGAAACAAAGTCATACCCATAGTATTGAGTCCTCCCAAAGTGCATCACTGCACCCTTCTCCGCACTGAACTCCATCTGCCATGCTTCTGCCCATTTCACCATCCTGTCTATGTCATCCTGAAGTCTACAACTATCCTCATCACTACTGCGTTACCAAGTTTTGTATCATCTGCAAACTTTATAATGCTGCTCCCTATGACCAGAACTGGGGGAGGGGGAGGGTTGGCGTCACTTGCTGGAAGCCCCACCTCCTTTGCCCCCAATACAATATATTCCATGCATAATGCACACGCATGCTCACTGCCAGGATATACGACCCGAGTCTAGGTCGTTTCTAAAAATTTAAAGGAGTGATGGACCCAAAACTGACTCTTGGAGAATATCACTGCAAACCACCTACTAGTTTGAAAAACATCCACCCACCAATCTACTCAATCTCTCCGTATAGGACAACCCTTTCATCCCAGGAATCAAGCAAGTGAACCTAGGGTAGGGTAGAGTAATGGTTATTGCACTGGACTAGTGACCCAGCAGCTTGAGTTCCAATTCCACTATGACATAGTGATGAAATTGAATTCTATAATCTGGTCATTTGTGTACACGCCCCAGAGAGAGAGAGAGAAATGACCATGAAAACTGTCGGATTGTTGTAAAAACCCAAACTGAGTTACTAACTGACGTAAGAAAACTACTAGGCACTTGGTCTAAGCGTTAAACAAAGCTTTAATCAACTGTTTTTCAACATGGAGATCTAGTTGTGTCCTTCACTAGTTCCTGTTAAAGAATGTCCTGAGCAAGCTGGGCCCATGCCCGAGTATTTATACTCTCCCTGGACAGCGCCACCAGTAGGCCGCCCAGTATTATTTCATAAGTAATTTCCACATGAATGACAAGATTCATGTCACTAACGTCTTTCAAGAAGGGGATCCTACCTCCCCTATCTGGCCTGTGACTTCAGTCCCGCAACATATGATGGACTCAATGCCCTCTGAAGTGGCTTGTTTTGTCAGGTGCCACCTATTGCTCCCAGGACCCTGGAATATCGCAGGAAGTCGGGGTGTAGTGATGACTGAGAAGAGGCGGAACTGGGGTTCGTGGGGTGGGGTGGTGGCGGGTGGTTGGTGTCACTTGCTGGAAGCCCCGTCTCCTTTGCCCCCAATACAATACATTTCATGCATAATGCACATGTACGTTCACTGCCAGGATATAATTCTTGTGGACCCACAATGGCGGTTTCCCCAATATACGCAGAACCTTGGGGTTCTTATGAAGGTCAACGTGCATCAAAAACTGGTTTGAAACTGTCAAAGTTGATGACTGCCAAATCCATCGTTACATTTTTTAGGATTTTTTACACTCTGGACAGAATGTACAACCTTCACCTTCGCCCCCCCCGCACTCCCCCCCCGCCCATCTCTGATGGGGGAGTAACGTGCTGTGAGTGTCTTGGGCATCCGCTCCCTTTCTGTGAATGACCTTGTCCCTGGGCATTTGGGATGGAGCCAACACTAGGCCAGGGTGATTGATGGAAGTCCCACACTTGAGCGCCTCCGATGGTGCAACGGCCCCAAGGACTTCCAGGGCCATATGCTCGCACGCGCGCGCACACACACACACACACACACACACACACACACGTGTATTTATGCACTCGTACATATACACGCACACACACATATTGATACTCACATATATATTTATGCACACACATGTATGTATATACACACACATACACATAGACACAAATATCTTCCCTTTGTTCTGCAGCTCCCGATGAGGACCTGGGCAAGATAGGGAACTCACCATCTTGAAGTACAGACATATGCCTGACTACTCCCTGGGTATTGTGCAAATGCACCATGGCAACAGGGGGGCCCTTTTTATTCACAAGAAGAAATGAACAGCACCTCTCGCACAGGATTCCGATACGCCTCCCACTCCAGTTTACTCCCACACAAAGACATTCCCTGCACATTATAACAGGGAGCTTAATTACAGGTCAGAGGATCTGGCACAGTTTGCTTGTGCCTCCGTCTTTTTGCAGAGCAGTTAAAGACTCCATGGAGGCACAGAAGGGATTAAACTTTGATTTAAGACAGAGCTGCTGATCATGTGGCTACATGTTTGATGTTTTTGTGTGTGTGCGCGTTGTAAATGAAATGAGATGGATACCCGTACAGTAAGCATCACGTTAAAACATTTCTCATCAAGCTGGTATTTTTCCAGGTCATAGTCTTCAGCACCTCAGGATGGCGGGAGCTGCGTTCAAACATTTATTACTTCGAGTCAACAACACAGAAACAGGCCATTCGGCCCAACTGGTCTATGCTGGCATTTATGTTCCACACGAGCCTCCTCCCACCCCTCTTCATCTCACCCCATCAGCATATCCTTCGATTCCTTTCTCCCTCATGTGTTTATCTACCTTCCCCTTAAATGCATCTATTCTATTCGCCTCAACCACTCCCTGTGGTAGTGAATTCCACATTCTCACCACTCTCTGAGTAAAGAAGTTTCTCCTGAATTCCCCATTGGATTTGGTGGCATAGTGGTTAGCACTGGTGCCTCACAGCGCCAGAGACCCGGGTTTGAATCTGACCTCGGGTGACTGTCTGTGTGGAGTTTGCACATTCTCCCCGTGTCTGCGTGGGTTTCCTCCGGGTGCTCCGGTTTCCTCCCACAGTCCAAAAATGTGTGGGTTAGGTTGATTTGGCTATGATAAATTGACCCTTAGTGTTAGGGGGGATTAAATATGTGGGGTTATGGGGATAGGATGGGATATGTTAGGGGGAATTAAATACGTGGGGTTACGGGGGTAGGGTGGGATATGTGTACTGTGGGGATTAAAGCAGGGACAGGGTACTGGATTTGAATGATCAGCCATGATCGTATTGAATGGCGGAGCAGGCTCGACGGGCCGAATGGCCTACTCCTGCTCCTAGATTCTATGTTTCTATGTTTCTATTAGTGACTATCTGATATTTATGGCCCCTAGTTCTGGTCTCCCCCACAAGTGGAAACATCTTCTCGATGTCTACCCTATCGAACCCTTTCATAATCTTGAAGGCCTCTATCGGGTCACCCCTCGGCCTTCTCTTTTCTGGAGAAAAGAGCCCCAGCTGGTTCAATCTTTACTTATAATCTCTCAGTTCTGGTATCGTGCTTGTGAATCTTTTTTTGCACCTACTCCAGTGCCTCCATATCACTAGAGGGCCTAATATTTTAAGTTAAAATTGCGTTGCGGCAACGATGACGTTATTGGTCCTCGATTTTCATGTTTCAATTGATTTTTGTTTGTTTTTTTCGGCCTTAGGGCGGTGGGAAGTCCCTTGGTGATGGACCCAAACAGCATCTGCCGGAAAACCAAGCGCTTGGCAGGGAAGCAGGCCGAGCTGTGCCAAACCGAGCCGGAGATCGTGAGCGAGGTGGCGAAAGGAGCCAGGCTGGGGGTGCGGGAATGCCAATTCCAGTTCAGGAGCCGCAGGTGGAACTGCACCATCCACAACAAATACTTCGGAAAAATCCTGCAGCAAGGTATGAGCTGAATGAGATCATGTATCAGGACTCTCGGGCGGGGGTCAGAGGGCGTGTTCATCCTTCAATTCACATTAAGCCTTGAATATTCATCTAATCCCATTAACTATTCTCCTAAAGGGTTATTGATTCAGCGCTGCGTGTCAGTGCAGCACGCTGAGCTGCTTAATTCCGCACTGCATCAACCCCAAATCTTGTGAAGACAGGTGTGTGCAGTTTAACCCTTTAAACACAACCTCCTATCCACCCTGCCGTTTACCTATCACCCCACCGTGAATTAAAGCTTCTCAGATGGGGAACCCTCCTAATCTCCCAGCGTGGATAATTCTCCGCATGTTCTGTTGGAAGAGTTCCAGAGCTCGAAATTCCCAAGGATCCAAAAGAGGGTCACGAGTTTCCGCTAGGAACAGTTACGGGGCGTTGAAGATTCCGCTTGGGTACAGATTGGGTAATCATGGGTGATGTAGGATTGAGCTGGAGAGATTCAGCTCTCCAGGCAGCGTAGCAGGTAAAGCCACTACTAGGTAAGGAACTGAGCCAGAAACCCGTGCAGGCTCCAGGTTACATCCCTGGTCTAAGCTGAATGAGATCTCAGCTGGTAGGAGCGCTATCACTGGTCTCCGTAAACCCCTGGGGGTGAGGGAAAAAGAAATCAGGCAGGGTTCATTCACCTGGATTGCTGTCCAGTGACATGAGCGCGTGTGCACGCCACTAGGCTATTTGACCCCGCACTGCTTCACCCAAGTGGCCTTTCCTCAGACGTAAAGCTAGACCGTGAATTTCGGCAGGCTATTCCACCACAGGTAAGCATCACGTGCAAGCCCAAAGATCTCCTCTTTCAAACCTCCGAACGCGCTCTCTCCGGAGCAGGGGGCTCTGGATAACGACGAGGAGGGGATCGGGATCGACACCCTTACAGCTCAGTAGCCTTCTGACACTCACTCTTGGCTGGGTCACAGATGAAGAATGGGGCACTTTGGTTGACATGCCGGTCGACGGCCAGGCGGAACTGGACTCCAACAGGACTCAACGTGGAGAAAACCTGAGGGTGGGAGGGAATCGACTGACTACTTTCTCGCTGAGGCTTGTTCACGAAGACAGCTTAAGGGAGGACATTAATTATCAATAGTGAGTCATCCACAGCGAATATCCAAGGCAATTCACTGTTGTCTCTCCTTCGTGGACATCTTAACATATTCAAAACCCTTCTGCTTTCAACTTTCTGACTTGTGATTTATTTTTTCTTGCTTGGCCAGACTTCAAAAGCTAGCATCTTAGAATCATCGAATGGTTACAGCACAGAAGAAGGCCATTTGGCCCGTCGAGCCCGTGCCGGCTCTCTGCAAGAGCAATTCAGCTCGTCCCACTCTCCCCCCTCCCCCTTTCCACGTAGCCCTGCCTCCACCACCCTTTCATGCAGTGCATTCCAGATCCCAACCACTCGCTGCGTAAAAAAGTTTTTCCTCATGTCGCCTCTGGATCTTGGCACAATTAAAAAAAAAAAATTATTTATTAAGATGCCCAGCTGAAATGGCCCAAAGTCCAAACTTCAGGACGCCAACTCGGTTGAAAAGAGCAGGGGAGAAGGTGAGGTAAAAGCAGGGAAAGTGGTTCTAAGCACGAGGCAAATGGGGCAGATAGTTGGAGAGAAGGGAGAGTTGACACCCATCCATGTTTTGGCTGGACACTGGGGGGTGGGGGGGCAGAAATTGGTCTGGGGCGGTAGCGCAAAACAGACGTTAGCGAATCGGCAGCCTGTTTGTTCCACCCCCACAATGGAAAAGGAAATTGGGCGGGGTGTAAAACAGGCTGGCGATTCGCTGTCGCCAGTTTTGCTCTGTCTCCCCACCCCCCAAGATCAATTTCACCCCCAGTGTTTTTTTCCAGCACAGTGTGATTTTTATGCCCAGAGGGAGTCAAGAACAAGTGTAGTCCTCAGCTGTAGTGGAGTTAGAGTGCAGGGGATAATTCGACCAGGGTGTGCAGACATTATTCTTTTTAAGTCATACATTCTGACCTTATTCTTCTACATTCATTTGATTTTATATTCCTACTTATAGTTAAGCAGCAAAACTTATGGTAATTTGAGAGATACGTAGAGTTGGTTGGACCATCGGAATTTCCCTGAGGTACAGGCGGAGGAGCTGGGAGATGCCAAACTCAGGCACTGCAGTGCCACCATTGGTGGGAGGATGAATTACAGTGTGACAGGTTTACATAGCCAGTTCCCATTATAAATCTGGACAAAGGCATTTATAATGGGGAAAAAAAACATGACAACAGGAAGTAAAGTCTTTGGACAGGAAGCATGTGCAGACGCAAGATCATTAAATAAATGCATAAACCAGACAACAGAAAGTCTGTTTTTTTTGTGTGTGTGGCCTGGTTTTCACCCAGTTTTCAGCTCTCCCTGGTGCGGTGAGTCGGCTGCGCGGGTCCTCCAGAGCACTGTGCTGCCGTGCGGCCGCGCAACTTAACGGGAACATTGCTTGGCTCCTACTTTTCTTCTCACAAATATGGCAATCGAGCCCTTCAGACACAGTCACGTGAGGATAGAGGTGTATTTTATAATCCTACAGTTTCTTCACTTTAAGCATGTAAAGAATATTTTACTCAATTTATGAATGCGTCATTGTTTCTGTTGTTGAGTTATACAATGCACTTCAGGAGTTGGGAGATGGGGGGGGGGGGGCGGCGGTAATAAACCATCAGGACTTTTTATGATTGGCAGCAAGACTGGCCACTGGCAGAACATACTAGGATTTCCTGTTCATTTGGTCCCTTTCTTGTCCTCTTTCGAATTTTGAAGAAGGATGCAGCCACCTTAGAATGCTGGAGTCCTTGTGGGACTTAGCAGTGCTGACAAAAGGTGGCCGCCACTGCAGAACAACTTAGGTCACTCAGAGTGTTTCTATCTTTAGGCCTCCTCATAGAGCATCTAACCCTTGTGGACATTTGGTCTTCTTATTCAGCAACCATCCCTCAGAGCCTCAGCCTCCTCATAGATGAACCATCCCTCGAGCATCCTTGGCCTCCTCACACCTATGATCCCTCATGGCACCTAAACTAGGTTAGACTTTGCGAGACCTGATAAGATGACAAAGTCCTGACCGGTCTGAAATCTTACTTATGACTCCAGTAGTTCTGAGCTTTATGTTTCTTCATGTGTTCACGAGGTAGCTGCCCTTGTTCAGATGGACATTGGTGATGCCATGGCACTATTTGAAGAAGAGGAGAGAGTTTTCCCCGATATCTTGGCCAGCATTTCTCTTTTGACCAATACCAACAAAAGCAGATGAATTGGTCATTCGGCACCTGGCTGTTGGTGAGATGTTGCTGTGTAAATATTGGCCGCTGCGTTTCACTACAGAATAACAGTGACTGGACTTCAAAGTGGTTCATTGGTTGCGAAGCACTTTGAGACGTTTCTGAGAGACACGTTAAGGCGCTAAATTAATACAATGTCTTTCCTTCATCCTTTCTGTGTTGCCTCATCCAAAACAACTGGCCCCAAAATTTCAGATTCCTGCCACACATGCTCAGGGGAAAGCGGTTTGTGGTTGAATTTGTTTTGACGAATACAAGTTGGATTTTGATGAACATTGTTTAGAACACAAGTCATGAGTTACTAATTAAACGCTCCACCAGGCTGAAAGGAATGTTTCAAAAAGGGACATATGTAAACTTCACATTGGCACGGAGAGAGGGGGGCTGTGGGGGCAATATCCTTGTCCCACGCACACTCACAGAAAGATCTGGGTTTTAATTTACCTTCCCTTCACTACCACCCTAACCCTTCCCCCTCACATTCTACAACTCAATACCCTTAGTACGAAGAGAGGCTCCTGCATTGGAGGAGTGCAGCCTGTCTCCCTGTCAGCAGTACTTCAATGGGAAATGTAGGACACCACACAAATGTATGCCTACTGTCTGATTAAGGCCTGCTGTTGTCGCAAAGTTAGCACAGGAAACCGCCCCTCCCGCACATATTTCTGTATTTTGAAGGAGAACTAGAGAACAAAACAAAGAGAACCACACACAGAGGCCAATCTTCCAAGGTTGGAACAACTTTTATGGTAGATGCCTTAAATGTTTAAAAAGTACCTTAAATGTTCGTCTTGTCCTCCTTTTTTAATTTTGTGCCAACTAGATTCTTCAAATACCCCTCAGAGCCTCCCCTTAACCTATCTCTGCAACCTCCTCCACACTGTTATCCCCTCCCAGACCCTTCGACCCTCTACCTGTGACCTTTTACGCGTCCCTTCCTATCTTCGTCTCGCAACTGGTGGCAAAGCCTACGCCCGCTCATCCCCGCTCTCTGCACCTCTCCGTCGAAACCCCCTTCTTCCTCTCCACGTCTCGCTCCGCCTTTAAGGGCCACCTCAAAACCCATCTATTCAACCAAGCTTGCGTTCAAACCCACCCCCCCCCCCCCACAACCCCGCACCCCCCACCCCCTGCTAACTCACGCCCGGTGCCTCGGCGCCCGCCCACTTTAATTCCGACCCTCTGATCCCTCGGCAAAGTTTTGGCAGATCAAGGGCACTCTGCGAATTTGAGTCGTTGAGCCCTTCACCGTGATGTGAAGTTTGCCTGGGGTTTGGCTGCAACTGTGTCACCTTGAAATCTTCCCCTTCCCAAAGAGAACAGGCCAACTTTGTGGTTACCAGAGATTTTTCACGCCAAATGGTGGTGGACCTTTCCAGCAGATCAGTTGAAACCTGTACATAATAGAAAGATGTTTTGTCAGCTCTGCACACGCTCCTTATACCTTTCAACGTTGGCAATAGCTCCTTTCATAGTGCTGTTTCGGATACTCTGTTTAAAATGACATCTCTTTTTACAAATTGGAGGTGTCGATGAGTGCTTTCTGGATCCTGCCTGTGTGGTTTGGAGTTAGACATGTAAACATACAAGAAATTAAAGCCACAAAAAGGGATATTGTTTCTTTAACTGTATTCTCCTGGGGCATAGCCCAGCATTAAAGAAACAGGATCCACTTTACTTAGAAAGACCTGTCAAGCTCGCAGTTGTTCTGTACGTCGAGTTCTGGCTTCTCAACCAGAAAGGGCTGAGCAGTTGGAATATCAGTCTTGGAAGTGGGATTCAAACTCTAAACCTTTCCAACACATCCACAGCCGGCCTTCCGCGCACCGTCCAACAGTTGTCAGCCGTGGCTCAGTGGGCAGCGCTCTCGCCTCTGCGTCAGAAAGTTGTGGGTTCAGAGTCCCACTCCAGAGACTTGAGCAGAAAATCTGGGCTGACACGCCCAGTGCCAGTACTGAGGGAGTGCTGCACTGTCAGTGGTGCCGTCTTTCGGATGAGACGTTAATCTGAGGCCCTCTCAGGCAGACGTAAAAGATCCCGTGGCCTCTATCTTGAAGAAGAAGAGCAGGGGGGTTCTCCCCGGTGTCCTGGGCCAATATTTATCCATCAACCAACATCACTAAAACAGATTATATGGTCATTACCTCATTGCTGTTTGTGGAAGCTTGCTGGGTGCAAAATTGGCTGCTGCATTTCCTACATTACAACAGTGACTACGTTTCAAAAATACTTCATTGCCTGGGACATCCTGAGGTCGTGAAAAGGCGCTATATAAAAGCAGATTCTTTCTTTCTCTTTCATCTATGCAGGTTGCAACCTATCCAACACTCGCCTGTCACCTCTGCCCACTGGCTCGCCAGCTCCCAACACATTGGCGCCAAAATTCTGGCCCTTCTTTACAAATCCCTCCGTAGCATCGCCCCCCACACCCCCACCCCACTCTCCTTCAGCCCTCAGTTCCGGATCGCTCTCTGCTGACGCGGACCCACTCTGCGTCTCCCCCTCCCCCCCCCCTTTCCTCCGCCTTACCAGCAGCGGTAAAACCTTCGGCCTTCACGTCCGACATTAGGAATTCTCTTCCCAATCTGCTCTGCCTTGCTCCCCACATCCGTAACGCCTACTCAAAACTCAGCCTTAGCTTTGGCCACCTCCCCTAACTCTCCTCCTGTCGCCGTCGCTGCCGCCGCTGTAGCACTCAACAGCTCAGTAGACAAGAGTTAACCAGCTATTGGGGGAAAGAATTAAAAAGAAAAGAATGAACTTGCATTTACATAAAGCTTTTCACGACCTCAGGATTTCCCAAAGCGCTTTACAGCCAATGAAATACTTTTGAAGTGCAGTCACTGTTGTAATATGACAGGGAAAATGGAGCAGCCAATTTGCACTCAGCAAGGTCCCACAAACAGCAATGAGATAACGACCAGATAATCTGTTTTCCAGTGGTTTGTTGAGGGATAAATATTGGCCCAGGACACCAGGGATAACTCCCCTGCTCTTCTTCGAAATAGTGCCGTGGGATCTTTCACGTCCACCTGAGAGGACAGATGGGGGCCTCAGGTTGAATGTTTCATCCCTGGCCCCCATACTGGCTGATATTGTAAATGGTTCCCGCTCCTCAGAACCTGTCCCTCTCCCTTTCGGAACCCCCTCAAAAAACTGACCCTCACCCACTCTGTCCTTGCAAATTACCACCCCATCTCCAACCTCCCTTTCTTGTCCAAAGTTTTTGAACTTGTTGTTGCCTTCCAAATTCGGGCCCATCTTTCCCGCAACTCTATGTTTGAATCTCTAGAATTAGGTTTCCACCCCTGCCCCAGCACTGAAACGGCCCTAATCATTGTCACAAATGATATTCTCTGTGACTGTGACCGCGGTGAACTATCCTCCCACATCCTCCTCCATCTCTGTGCAGCCTTTGACTCTGTTGACCGCACCATCTTCCTCCAACGCCTCTCCTCTGTGGTCCAGCTCAGTGAGACTGCCCTCCTTTGGTTCCACAGTTACCAAGCCGATCATAGCCGGAGCATCTCCTGCAATGGCTTCTCTTCCCATTCCCGCACCGTTGCTTCAGGAGTCCCCCAAGGATCAATCATTGGCCCCCTCCTCTTCCTTATCTATGTGCTGCCCCTCGGCGACAGCATCCGAAGACAAAGAGCCGGCTTCCATATGTACGCTGACGACACCCAGCTTTACTTCTCCACCACCTCTCTTGATATCTCCACTAACGTTTTCTTATGTTAAAGGCGCTATATAAATGCAAGTTATTATACTTCCAGAATACCAGCATACAACCCGACTGTCTTTCCAATACAGCATCCAACTTTTCTTTATATAAGTCCAGTGATTTTTTAAAATTTGTTTATGGGATGTGGGCATCGCTGGCAAGACCAGCATTTATTGCCCATCCCTAATTGCCCTTGAGAAGGTGGTGGTGAGCCGCCTTCTTGAACCGCTGCAGTCTGTGTGGTGAAGGTACTCCCACAGTGCTGTTAGGGAGGGAATTCCAGGATTTTGACCCAGCGACGATGAAGGAACGGTGATATACTTCCAAGTCAGGATGGTGTGTGACTTGTGGGGAACTTGGAGGTGGTGGTGTTCCCATGCGCCTGCTGCCCTTGTCCTTCTAGGTGGAAGAGGTCGCGGGTTTGGGAGGTGCTGCCGAAGAAGCCTTGGCGAGTTGCTGCAGTGCATCTTGTAGATGGTACACACTGCAGCCACGGTACGCCGGTGGTGGAGGAATGAATGTTTAAAGTGGTGGATGGGGTGCCAATCAAGCGAGCTGCTTTGTCCTGGATGGTGTCGAGCTTCTTGAGTGTTGTTGGA
Source organism: Squalus acanthias (assembly GCA_030390025.1). Lineage (NCBI taxonomy): Eukaryota > Metazoa > Chordata > Chondrichthyes > Squaliformes > Squalidae > Squalus > Squalus acanthias. The sequence continues at coordinate 74,829 of JASTWF010000951.1, forward strand.
GCTGCACTCATCCAGGCAAGTGGAGAGTATTCCATCACACTCCTTACTTGTGCCTTGTAGATGGTGGAAAGGCTTTGGGGAGTCAGGAGGTGAGACACTCGCCGCAGAATACCTAGCCTCTGACCTGCTCTTGTTGCCACAGTATTTATGTGGCTGGTCCAGTTCAGTTTCTGGTCAATGGTGACCCCCAGGATGTTGATGGTGGGGGATTCGGCGATGGTAATGCCATTGAATGTCAAGATGCAGTATAACGTGGATAAATGTGAAGTTATCCACTTCGGTAGGAAAAACAGAAAGGCAGAGTATTATTTAAATAGTGATAGATTGGAAAATGTTGATGTACAGAGGGACCTGGGTGCCCTTGTACACCAGTCACTGAAAGCAAACATGCAGATGCAGCAAGCAGTTAGGAAGGCAAATGGTATGTTGGTCTTCATTGCAAGAGGATTTGAGTACAGGAGCAAGGATGTGTTACTGCAGTTATACAGGGCCTTGGTGATACCACACCTGGAGTACTGTGTGCAGTTTTGGTCTCCTTACCTAAGAAAGGATATACTTGCCATAGAGGGAGTGCAGCGAAGGTTCATCAGACTGATTCCTGGATGGCAGGACTGTCATATGAGGAGAGATTGGGTTGACTAGGCCTGTATTCACTAGAGTTTAGAAGAATAAGAGGGGATCTCATTGAAACGTATAAAATTCTGACAGGGCTAGACAGACTGGATGCAGGGAGGATGTTTCCCCTTGCTGGGGGGTCTAGAACGAGGGATCACAGTCTCAGGATACGGGGTAGGACATTTAGGACTGAGATGAGGAGAAATTTCTTCACTCAGAGGGTGGTGAACCTGTGGAATTCTCTACCACAGAAGGCTGTGGAGGCCAAGTCACTGAATATATTTAAGAAGGAGATAGATAGATTTCTAGACACAAAAGGCATCAAGGGGTATGGGGAGAGAGCGGGAATATGGTATTGAGATCGCGGATCAGCCATGATCATATTGAATGGCGGAGCAGGCTTGAAGGGCTGAATGGCCTACTCCTGCTCCTATTTTTCTATGTTTCTATGTTTTAAGGGGCGGTGGTTAGACTCTCGCTTGTTGGAGATAGTCATTGCCTGGCACTTGTGTGGCGCGAATCTTACCTGCCACTTATCAGCCCAAGCCTGAACGTCGTCCAGGTCTTGTTGCATGCGGGCATGGACTGCTTCATTATCTGTGAAGGTGTGAATGGCGCTGAACACTGTGCAGTCATCAGTGAACATCCCCATTTCTGACCTTATGTTGGAGGGAAGGTCATTGATGAAGCAGCTGAAGATGGTAGGGCCTAGGACACTGCACTGAGGAACTCCTGCAGCGATGTCCTGAGGCTGTGATGATTGACCTTCAACTACCACAACCATCTTCCGTTGTGCTAGGTATGACTCCAGCCAGTGGAAAGTTTTCCCCCCTATTCCCATTGATTTCAGTTTTACTAGGGCTCCTTGATGCCACACTTGGTCAAATGCTGCCTTGATGTCTAAGGCAGTCACTCTCACCTCAATCATCAGCAAAGTGATGGAAGGTGTCATCGACAGTGCTATCAAGCGGCACTTACTCACCAATAACCTGCTCACTGATGCCCAGTTTGGGTTCCGCCAAGACCACTCGACTCCCGACCTCATTACAGCCTTGGTCCAAACATGGACAAAGGAGCTGAATTCCAGAGGTGAGGTGAGAGTGACTGCCTAGTCCGTGTGGCGTCCTGACATCAATCGGTTCCATAATTCTCTGTGTAAGTTGCGCGCTTGCCCAGTGTCACCTACCCTGAGAGCGGGTTAAACAATCAGACAGGCAGATAGACTAAGATGTGTTGGTCTGCCCAATTTCTCAACAAGGTGGAATGCGGTGTTTCATGTAGAGGATCGGGGAGGGGTGGGGGGGCCACACAAGTGCCAGGCAATGACTATCTCCAGGAGGAGACCTGAACATAAATAGTAAAAAACAAAATAACAGAAAGAAAATTTCTTCTTGATTGTCGCTGTGGTAAAATTGCTCAAAAAAATTTGTATCTTTGGGAAACATGTTTCGAACAGTTGGTGTAAAGGCTGATGTTACAGTACTTCCATCTGTACTTTATTAGAAAGCATGGGAGTTCAGTAAATTTACACCAGTGTTGAATAATTCAGAGGAAGCGGACAATCCAGTGGAAACAGCTGAAGAAACATTTAAATCACGCCAGGATGCATTGACATCCAGATTTGTGGGTTGGCAGAATTTGGAAAAATTATACAGTTGGCTGCAGGTATGTATAGATATCTATACTGTACCACATCCCAAAGCGGAATTCTATAGTATTGGACCACCTCCCATATTGGTGATTGAGGCATAGTTCTTAAAGGGGCACTCCTGTCTGATAAAGTCTTTTACCTTATGCCGCTTGAGGTTTCTGATCAGAGGTGCGCACAATAGTGTGATTTCAATATCACCAAATTTATTTTTTAAAAAGGCGCCATCAACGATGAATATGGCACACATCCCAGGAGGCGATAATGAGAGGTTAAACTGAGGCCCCACCCACCCTCTCAGGCGGACGTGAACGATCCCGCGGCACTATTTCGAAGAAGAGCAGGGGAGTTCTCCCCCAGTGTCCTGACCAATATTTATCCCTCAACCAACATCACTAATAAAAAAACAGATTGTCTGGTCATTTATCTCATTGCTGTTTGTGGGAGCTTGCTGTGCGCAAATTGGCTGCCGCGTTTCCTACATTACAACAGTGACTACACTACAAAGGAAGTACATCATTGTCTGTGAAGCGCTTTGGGATGTCCTGAGGTTGCTAAAGATGCTGTATAAATACAAGTTCTTTCTTTATAATGGGGTAGATTTTAACTTTTAGAGGCCGACTACCATTCTGGCAGAAAAGAGGCCGGAGCCATTTGGAGGCCTGGGCCTCCTTTAAATAGAACGGATTGAGCTGCCTGTCCCATACAGGCATCCCAATGCAGCTCACCAGATGTGGGCTGGTGTCTTTGGGAGACATGACTCTTCTGGTTGGGGAGTCTAAGACTAGGGGAGACAGCCTAAAAACAAGAGAGCCAGTCCTTTCACGGGTGAAGTTAGGCAACACTTCTATACGCAAAGGGTGGTAGAAATTTGGAACTCTCTTCCCCAAACAGCAGTTGATGTTGGGTGAATCGTTAATTTGTAATCGGAGATTGATAGATTTTTGTTAACCAAAGGTAGTAAGGGATATGGGCCAAAGGTGGGTACATGGAGTTGGGTCACAGATCAGCCATGATCTCACTGAATGGTGGAACAGGCTTGAGGGGCTAAATGGCCTACTCCCGTTCCCATGTTTCTTATGAAGTAATGTAGGTCCTGGGGATGGAGGGTCGGGTAGGGGGAGTGAGGCTACGGTCGTGGAAGGGGCGAGCCCAGGGCTTGGCTTGGAGGAGCACTCATGCTCCAACTGACCCCACAAAGATAATTTAAAACTTACACTTCTTCACACAAAGAGGAGTGGAAATCTGTAAAACTTTTTCCCCCCCAAAATCTGTTGAGGCTGCGAGTCAATTGACAATTTCAAGACTGAGATTGATAGATTTTGTTGGGTAAGGGTATCAAGGGATATGGAGCAAAGGTGGATAAATGGAGTTGAAGTAAGCCATGATCTGATTGAACGGCGGAACAGTCTTGTCTTTGCCTTTGCCATGCCTTTGTTACCTCTAGACTTGACTATTCCAACGCACTCCTGGCCAGCCTCCCACATTCTACCCTACGTAAACTTGAGGTGATCCAAAACTCGGCTGCCCGTGTCCTAACTCGCACCAAGTCTCGTTCACCCATCACTCCTGTGCTCGCTGGCCTACTTTGGCTCCCGGTTAAGCAACGTCTCGATTTCAAAATTCTCATCCTTGTTTTCAAATCCCTCCATGGCCTCACCCCTCCCTATCTCTAATCTCCTCCAGCCCCACAACCCTCCCCGAGATAGCTGCGCTCCTCTAATTCTGCCCTCTTGAGCATCCCTGATTATAATCACTCAATTGAGAGGTCGCACAACACCAGGTTATAGTCCAACAGTTTTATTTTAAATCACAAGCTTTCGGAGTTACAACTCCTTCGCCTCACCCGACGAAGGAGTTGTAACTCCGAAAGCTTGTGATTTAAAATAAAACTGTTGGACTATAACCTGGTGTTGTGCGACCTCTCAATTTTGTCCACCCCAGTCCAACACCGGCATCTCCGCATCATGACGACTATAATCACTCAACCATTGGTGGCCGTTGCCTAGGCCCTAAGCTCTGGAATTCCCTGCCTAAACCTCTCTACCTCTCTTTCCTCCTTTAAGACGCTCCTTAAAACCGACCTCTTTGACCAAGTTTTGGTCACCTGCCGTAATTTCTCCTTATGTGGCTTGGTGTCAAATTTTTTTGTCTTTCCTATGATCCTATTCCTGTGTTCATATGAACATAAGAACATAAGAAATAGGAGCAGGAGTGGGCCATACGGCCCCTCGAGCCTGCCCTGCCGTTCAATATGATCATGGCTGATCTTTGACCGCAACTCCACTTTCCCGTCCGATCCCCATATCCCTTGATTTCCCTAGAGTCCAGATATCTATCAATCTCAGCTTTGAATATAATTAACAATTCCGCATCCACAGCCCTTTGGGGTAGAGAATTCCAAAGATTCACAACCCTCTGAGTGAAGAAAATCCTCCTCATCTCAGTCTTAAGTGGCCGACCCCTTATCCTGAGACTATGTCCTCTAGTTCTAGACTCTCCAGCCAGGGGAAACAACCTCTCAGCATCTACCCTGTCAATCCCCCTCAAAATCTTGTATGTTTCAATGAGATCACCTCTCATTCTTCTAAACTCCAGAGAGTTTAGGCCCATTCTACACAATCTCTCCTCATAGGACAACCCTCTCATCCCAGGGATCAGTCTAGTGAACCTTCATTACACCGCCTCGAAGGCAAGTATATCCTTCCTCAGATAAGGAGACAAAACTGTGCGCAGTACTCCAGGTGTGGTCTCACCAAAGCCCAGTACAATTGCAGCAAGACTTCCTTATTCTTGTATTCCAACCCCCTTGCAATAAAGGCCAACATGCCATTTGCATTCCTAATTGCTTGCTGTACCTGCATGCATTTCCTGTACGAGGACACCTATATCTATCTGAACACCAACATTTAATAGTTTCTCACCATTTGAAAAACATTCTGGGCTAGAAAGTCATCCCCTTACCGACACTCCGTAGCGCCATGAAATGGCGATAAAATGGCGAACGCTGCTCTTTCACCAGCTGGTGGCAGGTCCCGTGGTGGCTGCCATATTGCTCTCCCCCTTTGCACTGCCGGTAACTGGCAGCGCCCTGGAAGAAAAATGCCAGTGCGGTGACGTCAATCGGTGTGCAATGCCGGCTTAATGTCACCAACGCGAACTTTGACCCTAGCTAGGTTAACCTGGCGTGCAAGCAGGCTGACAATGACGATGTCTGCAGCTCTTAAAGGGACACACACATCACTCAGCTAAGTTTGAATATAATGGTTTGGACTGTTTTTTAAATTTTATTGAAGTGGTGGCTTGCTGCAATAGATGTGAAAAGTTTTTTAAGTGTGTAGGGAGTGCTGCTGGATGCTTGCAAGGGCTCGGATGGTAAATGAAGGCCTTTGAGAAGACAGAACATGCTGCGAATACTCAGAAGGTCACGCAACATCTGTGGAGAGAAAAACAGAGTTCACGTCCCGGGTCGGCATGCTACCTGACCCACTGAGTATTTCCAGCATTTTATGCTGTTAAATACACATATACAGCATCCGCTTGCAGAGGGAAGAGGAAGACACAGAAGAGGGAGACGCAGAAGAGGAGGAAGCCGAAAAGGAGGAATCAGATGGAAGAATGCATCCCAGATAGCCCCTTTGTGGCCGGATATCCGGGATGGAATCATCCGTCTGCTGTCCCACTGGCTGGGCAGGCTGCCTCTTCTTGTTGACCCACTGGCTGGGCAGGCTGCATTTCTTGGGTGTGTGAAATGTGAGGAAGACACAAGGGTGGAGTTGTGCTGACAGGAGGGCGGGAAAGCAAGAGCTGCATGCCAGAAGGGGGATAACGTACGAGGCTCCCAGCATCTTGTATCCTTTCATCCCCACCGCTGGCCAAGAGCTCAACCATGCCCCTGCCAAGAATGGCCTGCACCGTCTCCTGCAAGGGGGTGAGGTGAGGCTAGGAATGGGAGATGTGCCTCGTCATTGGTGCAGATTGTTGGTAGGTGAGTGATTGGGGGTCGTGCATTGAGCAGTGTGTGAGGCTAGTGGTGCAGTTGGTAGGAGACGGCTTTTGAAGATGCATTCACTAACCTTGACCAGTGGTCTGAGGTCATGAAGCTTCTTTGGGCACTGGAGCCAGGTGGTGGGGGCGACACTGCTGGCAGTGATGGTCTTAGTGATGTATTCCCACATCGTTCTTTCTGGAGGGCCTCCTTGCCCCTGTGGGTAGAGGGCTGCTCTTGCAGTGTTGATCCCCTGCACAAAGCTGGAGTGCTGCATGTGAGACCCTCGGTGCCCCTTCCCTGGCTTGCTGAGCCATTTGTGTTGGTGCCGAGGCAGTTTTCCCATTTGTTGAGGTTAGGAAGGTAATTCAGCTTTAAGAGCTAAATATTCACATTTGGAACTTCTTTTAAATGTTGAATATTTTTGAAAACGTAGAAAGGGTTGAAAATGTATTGATTCACTGCATTTTATTTTGTATTGCTTCAGTGTGCGTGGCCCCTTTAATTCTCAGACCTATTCATTGCCCACAATTCCTTGCAAGCTCCAAAGCTTCGCTCCCATTGGCTGTGGGAAGCTGCAACACTGCACCTGGACAGGAACTTCGTCCCGGATCCCTCCAGGAACGCCACCAGTACGGCGTTGCATGGAAGGCGAGCGCTGCGCCACCTATCTCCATACCCCCCCAGACCAATTTCACTCGGTTAGCGTTGCGGCCATTTCCAGCGGCTGTTAACTGCGGTTGCCGGTGACTTGAATTTTTCCCCCTCTGTTTTTCTATTCTTCCGACCAAAGTGAATAACCTTATAATTCCCCACATTATACTCCATCTGCTACCTTACTGCACACTCACTTAACCTGTCTATATCCCTTTGCAACCTCTTTGTGTCCTCCTCACAGCTTACTGTCCCACCTAGCTTTGTATCATTAGCAAACGTGGATATATTGCACTTGGTCCCTTGATCTAAGTCATTAATATAGATTGTAAATAGCTGAGGCCCCAACTCTGATCCTTGCGGCACCTCACTAGTTACAGCCTGCCAACCTGAGAATGACCCGTATATCTCTACTCTCTGTTTTCTGTCCGTTAACCAATCCTCAATCCATGCTAATATATTACCCACAACTCCAGGAGCCCATATCTTGCATAACAACCTTTTATGTGGCACCTTATCGAATGCCTTTTCGAAATCCAAATATACTACATCCACTGGTTCCCCTTTATCTACCCTGCTAGTTACATACTCAAAAAGCACTAATAAATTTGTCAACCATGATTTCCCTTTCATAAACTGTGTTGACTCTACCTGATTTTCTAAGTGCCCTGTTCCAACGTCGTTAATACTGGATTCCAGCATTTTCCTGACAACTGATGTCAGGCTAATTGGCCTGTAGTTCCCCATTTTCTCTTTCCCTCCTTTCTTGAATAGCAGGGTTACATTTGCTACCTTCCAATCTGCTGGGAGCTTTCTAGAATCTCGGGCATTTTGGAAGATCACAACCAATGCATCCACTATCTCTGCAGCCACCTCTTTTAGAACTCTAGGATGTAAGTCACCAGGTCCAGGGGATTTGTCGGCTTTTAGTCCCATTAGTTGCTCAAATACTTTTTTTTCTTTACTGATATTAATTACTTTAAGTTCCTCACCCTCATTAGACCCTTGGTTCCCCACCATTTTTGGTAGGCTTTTTGTGTCATCTACTGTGAAGACAGATACAAAGTATTTGTTTAAAGTCTCTGTCATTTCCTTGTTCCCCATTATAATTTCTCCTGTCTCAGCCTCTAAGGGACCAACACTTACTTTTGCTACTCTCTTCCTTTTTACTTGTAGACTTGTAAAAGCTCTTACAATCTGTTTTTATATTTCTTGCTAGTTTACTCTCATTCTATTTTCTCCCTTTTTATCAGTTTTTTTAGTCATCCTTTGCTGGTTTCTAAAGCTCTGCAAATCCTTAGGCTTACTACTATTCTTCGCAACATTATAAGCCTCTTCTTCTAATCTAATACTATCCTTAACTTCTTTAGTTAGCCATGGATGGATCACTTTTCCCATGGAGTTTTTATTTCTCAATGGAATGTATATTCGTTGAGAATTTTAGAATATTTCTTTAAATGTTTGCCACAGTTTATCTAGCATCATACCTTTTAATCTAATTCCCCTACCTTAGCCAATTTGCCCCTCATACCAATTGGCTTTATTTAAGTTTAAGACTCTAGTTTCGGACTTTAGTATGTCACTTTCAAACTCAATGTGAAATTCTTTCATATTATGATCACTCTTCCCCAGAGGATCCTTTACTATGAGATTACTAATTAACCCTGTCTCATTACAGAATACAAGATCTAAAATAGCATGTTTCCTGGTTGGTTCCATCATGTATTGTTTTAGGAAACTAGCTCAAATGCATTCCATGAACTCATCCTCCAGACTACCTTTGCCAATTTGATTTTCCCAGTCTATATGAAGATTAAAATCCCCTCTGATTAATGCATTAGCTTTGTTACAAGCTCCCATTATTTCTTGATTACTACTCTGTCCCACCATATAGCTACTGTTAGGGGCCTGTGAACTACTCCCACCTGTGTTTTCTGCCCCTTGTTATATTTTACCTCCACCCATCCTGATTCTACTTCCTGATCTTGTGAGCCAAGATCTTTTCTCACTATTGTCCTTATGTCATCTTTATTATCAGGGCTACTCCCCCCTCCTTTTCCACTCTGCCTGTCTTTTCAAAATGTCAAGTACCCTGGAATATTTAATTCCCAACCTTGGTCACCTTGCAACCACTTCTCTGTAATGGCTATTAGATCAAAGCCATTTATCTCTAGCTGTGCCACTAATTCGTCTATCTTATTACGAATGCTTCATGCATTCAGATAAAGAGCCTTTAATTTTAACATTTTACCATTATTCCCTGCTTTCGCCTTATTTGCTGATGCACTATTACCATTAAACTCTCTGTCCCTTCCTGTCACACCCTGCTTATCTTTACCCAATTCATTGCACTGCTCCATTGCCTTGACTTTTCTCTTTAGATTTCTAAATTTCCCCTCACCTGACCCCTCCCCCCCCTTTTTAGTTTAAAGCCCTTTCTACAGCCCTAGTTTTTTGATTCACCAGGACACTGGTCCAAGCCCGGTTTAAGTGGAGCCTGTCCCAAAGGAACAGCTCCCTCTTTCCCCAGTACTAGTGCCAGTGCCCCATGAATCAAAACCCCTGCCTCCCACACCACTCTTTGAGCCATGCATTTAACTCTTTGATCTGTTTGTCCCTATGCCAGTTTGCGCGTGGCTCAGGTAACAATCCGGAGATTATTACCTTTGAGGTCACGCATTTTATTTTAGACCCTAGCTCCTCAAACGCCCTCAGCAGAACCTCATTCCTAGTTCTACTTATGTCGTTGGTTTCTACGTGGACCTTGACAACTTGATCCTCCCCCTCACACTCCAAATTTTTCTCCAGCCATGAGGAGATGTCTTTAACCCTGGCACCAGGCAGGCAACACAACCTTCGGAACTCTCGGTCGCAGCTGCAGAGAACAGTATTTATCCCCCTGACTATACTGTCCCCTACCACTATAACATTCCTTTTCACTCCCCCCCACTTGAATGGCCTCCTGTACCACAGTGCCGTGGTCAGTTTGCTCATCCACACAGACAGCAAGAACCTCATACCTGTTGGATAAGGACAAAAGCTGAGGCTCCTCCAGCACTGCACCTGGGGTCCCATTACCTGCCTGAGTCGCAGTCACACCCTCCTGTCCCTGACCACTAACCAGACCTGTACCACGATCTAATCTAAGGGGTGTGACTGCCTCCTGGATCAAAGTGTCCAGGTAACTTTCCTCCTCCCTGATGCCCCGCAATGTCTGCACCTCGGACTCCAGCTCAACAACTCTGAGCTGAAATTCCTCGAGATGCAGAGACTTACTGCCAACGTGGTCATCCGTGATCACGATGCTCTCCACAAACTCCCACATGCTGCAGTTGCGGCACACCACCGCACTGCCATCCCTATATAACCTTGTTTTATTTATTTATTTAATTAATGTTAATGAATTTAATTAACAGCTTATAGTTCAGGTTTTCAACTAATTTCTAGATCTAGTTTAAGTTATAGGTAGATTAAATTAAGTTATAGCTAGATTTACCTGTAACACAAAGCACTACAACTATTGGAGGCAAAAAGCAGCACCTCCTTCCCCCTCTGCTCCGAATTCCCACTCTCTCCAAATTCCCAAATTTAACACTCTGTTTAGAAGCACTGCGTTTAAGACCGCTCTGTGAGTCAGCAGATTCTGTTTACTGTTATACACCTGTACCACACCCAAGTTACAAGTGCTGACTCAGCTCCCTGTTCACAGTAATTAACACCTATTCAAGACAAACACTTATAACTGATTGACAGCTGCCACTGGCAGGGAGTTTCTGTTAACTACAGTTTTTAAAGTTCCAAGTTAAATTCAAAATGTAAAACTAAATTTCAGTTTGTCACCTAGTACTCACCCAGTACTTACCAGAGTCTTCCACTCTCTCCAAATTCCCAACTTTAACACTCTGTTTAGAAGCACTCTGTGCAGACCATCTGCTCAGTTGCTATGTTCCTATTCCTATAGTCCTACATTCCTATTTCTATGTTCAGGCTTGGGCTGTTTTGTGGCAAGTAACATTTGCACCACACAAGTGCCAGGCAATGACTATTTCCAACAAGAGAGAGTCTAACCACTGCCCCATGACATTCAACGGCACTACCATCACTGAATCCCCCACCATCAACATCCTGGGGGGTCACCATTGATCAGGAACTTAACTGGACCAGCCACATAAATACTGTGGCTACAAGCGCAGGTCAGAGGCTGCAGCGAATGTCTCACCTCTTGACTCCCCAAGGCCTTTCCATCATCTACAAGGCACAAATTAGGAGTGTGATGGAATACTCTCCCATTGCCTGGATGAGTGTAGCTCCAACAACACTCAAGAAGCTCGACACCATCCAGGACAAAGAATCCCACTTGATTGGCACCCCATCCACCACCTTAAACATTCACTCCCTCCACCACCGGCGTACCGTGGCTGCAGTGTGTACCATCTACAAGATGCACTGCAGCAACTCGCCAAGGCTTCTTCGACAGCACCTCCCAAACCCACCACCTCTACCACCTAGAATGACAAGGGTAGCAGGCACATGGGAACACCACCACCTGCAATTTTCCCTCCAAGTCACACACCATCCTTGGACATATATTGCTGTCCCGTCATCGTTGCTGGGTCAAAATCCTGAAACTCCCTCCCTAACAGGACTGTGGGAGTCCCTTTTCCACACAGACTGCAGTGGTTCAAGAAGGTGGTTCACCACCACCTTCTCAAGGACAATTAGGGATGGGCAATAAATGCTGGCCTTGCCAGCGACGCCCACATCCCATGAATGAGTAAACAAAAATTTCCTATATTCCTATTCCTATGTTCAACATTTTGAATACACAGACAGAATGGAAAAGGAGGTGGGGTAGCCCTGAAAATAAAGGATGACTTAAGGACAGTAGTGAGAAAGGATCTTGGCTTGGAAGATCAGGAAGTGGAATCAGTATGGGTGGAGATAAGAAATAGCAAGGGGCAAAAAACACTGGTGGGAGTAGTTTATAGGCCCCCTAACAGTAGCTATACCATTGGACAGAGTATTAATCAAGAAATAATAGGAGCTTGTAACAAAGGTAATGCAATAATCATGGGGGACTTTAATTTGCATATAGATTGGGCAAATCAAATTGGCAAGGGGAATCTGGAGGATGAGTTTATGGAATGCATTTCCTAGAACAATATGTTGTGGAACCAACCAGGGAACAGGCTATTTTAGATCTTGTATTGTGTAATGAGACAGGATTAATTAGCAATCCCATAGTAAAGGATCATCTGGGGATGCGTGACCATAACATGATAGAATTTCACATTGAGTTTGAGAGCGGCATACTTAGGTCCGAAACTAGAGTCTTAAACTGAAATAAAGCCGATTACATTGGTATGAGGGGTGAGTTAGCTAAGGTAGATTGGGAAATTAGATTAATAGGTATGAAGGTAGATAAGCTGTGGCAAACATTTAAAGAAATATTCCAAAATTCTCCACGAATATACATTCCATTGAGAAATAAAGGCCTAGAAATTCCCTACCTTAACGCCACCTGTTTGCGCCGCTATCCTGGTGAAAAATGGCGGCCGCCACTCTAACGCCCTTCTCTGGCGCAGAACCGGTGGCCGCCATTTTGGTGAAGGCCTTAGCGCTGCCGATAGCAGCGCTGGCTCTGGAGATGCAAATGTGCAGAGAGTGACGTCAGTCAGTGTGCAATGCCTACTTCACTTCACGTCACGCTCTGCGAACTTTGACCTTAGCGTTGAGTTCAGCGCTGGATCCTAAGCTCGCTCTAAAAAGCAAGCATTCAGCAGACTGACAGACGCTGTCAGCACTTCTTAAAGGGACACACACATCTTTCAGGTAAGTTTGCATTTAAGTTTTTGGACGATTTTTTAAATTTTTTATTGAAGTAGTGGCTTGTTGCAATACATGTTAAAAGTTTTTTAAGAGTTCAGGGAGATCTGCTGGATGCTTGCAAGGCCTCGAATGGTAAAGGAAGGCATCTGAGAAGACAGAAAATGTGGGAAATACTCAGCAGGTCAAGCAGCATCTGTGGAGAGAGAAACAGAGTTCACATCTCAGGTTGAGATGCTGCCTGACCTGCTGAGTATTTCCAATATTTTCTGCTTTTATTTCAGATTTACAGCATCTGCTTGCAGAGGGAAGAGGAAGACGCAGAAGAGGAAGATGCAGAAGAGGAGGATGTGGAAGAGGAGGAAGCAGAAGGAAGAATACAACCCTGACAGCCCCTTTCTGGCCGAGATATCCTGGATGGAATCATCCGCCTGCGGTACCAGTGACCACAACCCCAATTCCCTTTAAACATTTGTCCCACACCTTACCTTCCCTCTGTTACTGACCATCACAGCATCCTCTTGGCCACAATGCTGAAATAAAAGCCACCACAAAGCAAACTTTCCAATCCAACTTTATACATCTTTCAATCCAATACGTCATCAAGAAATCAACTCATCACCCTTATGCATTCCCTTAGTGACTGTCTTGTGTGTGCCTTTGCCTATCCTACTGATATCACGCAGTGCTACCCCAGTGGCTGCAGCATGGCAGGTGGAAGGCTGCTGACTTTCAGTGAGGGAGACTGCAGATGGCCTTGCAGGACGACCTCGAGGAGCTGGTGGCTGGGAGTGTGAAATCGAGTGACAGGGTAATTTCTTCTTTACTCTCCTCTCCCTCTTCTTGGTCAACCGCTGGCTGGGCAGGCTGGATTTCTTGGGTGTCTGAAATGAGGAAGGCACAAGGTTAGGGTTGTGGTGAGGGGAGGGTGGTAAAGCAAGAGGTGCATGCTTACACCATGTGCAGCTTGTACATCAGAAGAGATTGTGGGATGAAGGGGAATTGGGATGTGAGAAGGAGGATACCAGCATCTTGTATTCTTTCAGCCCCGCCCCTGGTCAAGGCTCAGCCATGCCCCTGCCAAGAATGGCCAGCACCATCTGCTCTAAGGGGGTGAGGTGTAGTTAGGAATGTGAGGTGTGCCTCGTCTTTGATAGAGATTGTTGGTAGGTGAGTGACGGGGGTGATGGGGTGGGGGGGGGGCAAAGTCATTCATTGAGCAGTGTGTGAGGTTAGTGGTGCAGTTGGTAGGAGATGGCTTTTGAAGATGCATTCACTGACCTTGACCACTCATCTGAGGTCATGAAACTTCTTTGGGCACTGGAGCCAGGTCCTGGGGGTGACACTGCTGGTGATCTGGTCCCACATCCTTCTTTCTGGAGGGCCTCCTGGCCCCTTGTGGATAGAGGACCTCTCTTCCAGTGCTGACTCCCTGCACAAAGCTCGAGTGCTGCGTCTGAGACCCTGGGTGCCCTTTCCCTGGCCTGTTGAGCCATTTGTGTTAGTGCTGAAGCACTTTTACCATTTTTTATGCGCAGAGGCAGTTCAGCTTTAAGAGCTGCAGACTGCCTAGTTTGGAATGATTTTCAATTTTTTTTGCAGAAGACTGTTCAGCTTTAAGGGCGAGAGACTGCCTTGAAAACTAGCAGCCTTGCTTTAAGAAAATGCAGCGTTGTTCCAGGGATGTGATCTTGAGCCTCCTGCTGAGCCTGTCAACAGCGCGATAATGGCTGGGCGCTAAAATCATTTAAATTAGCAGGCAGCCCCAAATTAACATGCTGCCTGCGATTTCTAAATGGGCGCGAGCAAATCTTGCCCCACAGTGCCCCCGCCCGTTTTCGGGCCGTATCAAATTTAGCGGCCATAGATTTTACAGCACAGAAACAGGCCAATTGGCCCAACTGGTTTGTGCCGGCGTTTATGTTCCACATGAGCCTCCTCCCACCCTACTTCATCTCACCCCATCAGCATATCCTTCTATTCCTTTACCCCTCATGTGCTTATCTGGCTTCCCATTAAATGCATCTATGCCATTTGCCTCAACTACTCCTTGTGGTAGCGAGCTCCACATTCTCACCACTCTCGGGGTAAAGAAGTTTCTCCTGAATTCTTTATATTTCTTTTATTCATTCATGGGATGTGTGCGTTGCTGGCAAGGTCAGCATTTATTGCCCATCCCTCATTGCTCTTGAGAAGGTGGTGGTGAGCCGCCTTCTTGAACTGCTGCAGTCCATGTGGTGAAGGTGCTCCTGCAGTGCTGTTAGGGAGGGAGTTTCAGGATTTTGACCCAGCGACGATGAAGGAACGGTGATATGTTTCCGAGTCAGGATGGTGTGTGACTTGGAGGGGAACTTGGAGGTGGTGGTGTTCCCAAGAGCCTGCTGCCCTTGTCCTTCTAGGTGGAAGAGGTCACGGGTTTGGGAGGTGCTGCCGAAGAAGCCTTGGCGAGTTGCTGCAGTGCATCTTGTAGATGGTACACACTGCAGCCACGGTATGCCGGTGATGGAGGGAGTGAATGTTTAAGGTGGTGGATGGGGTGCCAATCAAGTGGGCTGCTTTGTCCTGGATGGTGTCGAGCTTCTTGAGTGTTGTTGGAGCTGCACTCATCCAGGCAAGTGGAGAGTATTCCATCACACTCCTGACTTGTGCCTTGTGGATGGTGGAAAAGCTTTGGGGAGTCAGGAGGTGAGGCACTCGCTGCAGAATACCCAGCCTCTGACAATGTTCCCTGTAATTTTGTTTGGGACCGCCCGGCCCCATTAAGAGGCTGAGTGGGCCATTCAAAGTACCGCACATGTGCGGTTTTTACATTGAGAAGCTGGCAAGCCGGCTGCGTGAGATCCCTGGAGCACTGTGCGGCCACGCAGCTTACAGGGAACACAATTGGAAACATCTCCTCTACGTCTAGCCTATCAGAACCCTTCATAATCCTAAAGACCTCTATCAGGTCACCCCTCAGCCTTCTCTTTTCTAGAGAAAAGAGCCCCAACCTGTTCAGCCTTTCTTGATAAGTATAATCTTCACCAGTGCCTCTATAGTCTTTTCGTAATATGGAGACCAGAATAATGGCTTAGTGGGTAGGTGCACAGAATGGTGGAGTACTGGGCCACACAGGTAGCATAGGCCTCCACCGCTTCGATTCCCCCGATCCACACTGAGTGAGTTAATCTCAAGTCCGGCGGCAGTGGGAGGTGCTACCGTGTCTCTTAGCATTCCTGAGCTAGGCAGGGAACACAACAAAAAAAAGCGAGCAAGGATGTTACTGAGGGTAGGAGCGACCTTGGCTGTGAGGCTTTCCTCCCAATGTTCTAATAGGCCACCAGGACTCGATGCCCAGGCAGACACACAAAGGTTGGCGATTGGAGGGGTGCAGGCACATTTTGAACTATAAGGGAACATGAATTATTGCCTTCAGGAGAGAACGTCAACACCTTGCATTTATACAGCGCCTTTAACGTAGTAAAACGTCCCAAAGTTTGGGACATTTTACTACGTTAAAGGCACTAAATAACTGCAGAGTTGACACCGTGACACATCAGGAGATATTAGGACAGGTGACTAAAAGTTTGGTTAAAGAGGTCGGTTTTAAGGAGCGTCTTAAAGGAGGAGAGAGAGGCGGAGAGGTTTAGGGAGGGAATTCCAGAGCCTGGGGCCTAGGTGGCTGAAGGCACGGCTGCCAATGGTGGGGCCAAGTGAGTGGGGGTGCACAAGAGGTCAGAATTGGAGCACTGCAGAGGTCTGGAGGAGGTTCCAGAGATAGGGAGGGGGCGAGGCCATGAAGGGAAAATGGGGAGTGGGAGATAATTGATAAAACTTGACCCACATTTCACTTTTTCTCCAATCATCCCTGATCTCTTTATACACGGCTGGTGAAAATTCTCAAATCCTTGTCTAATGAAGTCGGCAAGTCCCACTATCCACCCGAGAGGTATCCCTTGCGGTTTCGTCAGATGGAAAGAAATGCTGTGGGAGCGAAGCGCCGAGTGCCCCATCGCTGACAGATCGAGGGGACCAGACAGGCTGTGGGGCAGAGGGCTTCCTGGCGCCCTCCGCTCCATCGCTTTCTAAAAAATAAATGATATAAATGTTCTTTTTTTTGTTGTTGTTGAAATCCTAATGCAACTGGAAACCCTCAGCCAGACATAACAATCCGAAGGAGAAACCAGTTCGGAATCTGGCAGGATTCAGCTGGAGAGCGAGTCGTGGGCAAATGCCTTCTCCTTCTATTCAACCTCCAGCTAAATACCACGCTGTCAAGTGTAGATTACCTAACCAGACACAAGCCAACACTTAACTTCTGTGCTGTCCTTTCTTCAAGGTGCATCGCCCTGTGCAATATACACGCAGACACGCAATGATCGAGTTGCCAGTCACCTCGTGGGAGAAATGAAAAGCACGCGGGTGAATCTCTCTCCGTGCTCCTGACCGATTGTGCAACGCAAGGTTTTTTTTTCCTCTAAACGGCGCTTTGTACATAAATATATGAAGTAATAATAACAAAAAAAAAAAATCACTTCAATGTCCTCTCCTGGCACTCGGCTGCAAGTGTCTGGCAGGTTGAGACAGAGACTCGCAGGTAAAATTTGTTCGGAATTCGTGTCCTGAAGGAGCAAGGTGAACTCATCAGAGTTTAGAATGAAGACAGCCTCCCGCCCCCTCTCACACAAGCATGCCTTATTGACAGCATCGCTGTGCCACTGCAACATGCCATTTTCTTGTATTAAAAAAAAGTGCATTCTTACGTGTTTACTTAAGCAGATTAACCCCTTGCGTGCCCTGCTTTTATGATGCGTAGGCTGGATTATTTTAGCAGTCCTTTGGTGCCGTTTGCATGTACAGACACAACCCTGTGTGCTGAGTGGTTTTTTGACTCGTACATTTTCACAGTTTTCTTCCAGGGCACATCTTTTAGAAAAAGAAAAAGGAAGACTTGCACTTTACACGGCGCCTCTTCACGACCTCCGGACGTCCCAAAGCGCTTCACAGCCAGTGAAGTACTTTTTGAAATGGAGTCACTGTTGTAATGTAGCAAACGAGGCAGCCAATTTGTGCACAGCAAGCTCCCACAAACAGCATTCGGATAAATGACTAGATAATCTGTTTTAGTGATGTTGATTGAGGGATAAATATTGGCCAGGACACCGGGGATAACTCCCCTGCTCTTCTTCAAAATAGTGCCATTGGATCTCTTACGTCCACCTGAGAGAGCAGATGGGGCCTCGGTTTAACATCTCATCTGAAAGAAGGCACCTCCGACAGTGCAGCACTCCCTCAGCGCTGCACCGGAGTGTCTAGATTTTTGTGCTCAAGTCTCTGGAGTGGGACTTGAACCCACAAACTTCTGACGCAGAGGCGATTGAACGTTTTAAAGAAAAGAAAGAACTGAGGTTAGACTTCAGCTAGAGTATTGTGTCCATTTCTGAGCACCACGCTTTAGGAAGGATGTCAAGGCCTTGGAGAGGGTGTGGAGGGAGATTTACCAGAATGATATCAGGGATGAGGGACTTCAGTTATGTGGAGAGAATAGAGAAGCTGGGATTGTTATCCTTAGAGCAGAGAAGGTTAAGGGGAGATTTAATAGAGGTGTTCAAAATTATGAGGGGTTTTGATAGAGTAAATAAGGAGAAAATGTTTCCACTGGCAGGGGGTTGGTAACCAGAGGACACAGATTTAAGATAATTGGCAAAAAAAAACCAAGGGGGAGATGAGAATAATTTTTTTTATGCAACGAGTTGTTGTGATCTGGAATGCACTGTCTGAAAGGCTGGTGGAAGCAGATTCAATAGTAACTTTCAAAAGGAAATTATATATATATATTTAAAAAGGATAAATTTGCAGGGCTATGGGGAGTGGGACTAATTGAAGAGCTCTTTCAAAGAGCCGGCACAGGCACGATGGGCCGAATGGCCTCCTTCTGTTCTATATGGTTCTATGAGCGCCATTTATAACCTCTCACATCACTTTACAGCCAATGAAGTACTTTTCACGTGTAGTCAGTGTTGTAATGTTGTAGGGAAACACGACACAGCAAGCTCCCACTGAGAATATTGATCAGATAATCTGGATTTTTTTTAGTGATGTTGGTTGAGGGATTAATATTGGCCAGGACACCAGTGAAACTCTGCTGCTTTCCTTCAAATATTACCATGGGATCTCTTAAATCCACTTGAGAGATTAGACAGCGCTTCATCTGAACGATGGCACCTCCGACAGTGCAGCACTCCCCCAGTACTGCACTGAAGTGTCAGCCGAGATTGTGTGCTCAAGTCTCAGGAGTGGGGCTGGAACCCACAACCTACTGACTCACTTTTACCTAATTATGTATTCTTTTATCACTTCAATTAATAGTGTCAGCCTTGGCTCAGTGGTAGCACTCTTGCCTCTGAGTCAGAAGAACATAGGTTCAAGCTCCAGTCTTGTGAACATAATTCAGACAGTACTGAGGGAGCACTGAACTGTCGGAGGTGCCGTCTTTTGGATGAGATGTTAATGGAGGCCCTGTCTGTCCTCTCAGGTGAATGTAAAAGATCCAGTGGCACTATTGGGAGCAGAGTAGGGTATTCTCCCGGTGTCCTGGCCAATATTTATCCCTCAACCAAACAACCTTGAAATAAAAAACTGGTATCAATAAAAGTGACCATGAAGCTGTCGGATTGTCGTAAAAACGCATCTGGTTCACTAATGTCCTTCAGGGAAGGAGACCTGCCGTCCTTACCCGGTCTGGCCTATACGTGACTCCAGTCCCACACCAATGTGGTTGACTCTTAACTGCCCCCTGAAGTGGCCTAGCAAGACACTTAATTGTATTAGGGCAACAAGTAATAATAGTCAATAAATGCCAGCCTTGTCGGTAATGCCCACATCCTAACATTTAATAATTAATTTAAAGATTATCTGGTCTTTTATCTCATTGCTGTTTGTGGGACCTTGCTGTGTGTAAATTGGCTGCCGTGTTTCCTACATTATAACAGTGACTACAGTTCAAAAGTACTTCATTGGATGTAAAGTGCTTTGGGATGTCCTGATGTTGTGAATGGCGCTATAGAAATGCATGCTCTTTCGAGTATAAATGATCAAGGGGTGAGCTAATTGAGGTTTATGATGATTAAAGGAGTCGAGAGGGTAGAGAGAGAGAAACTATTTCGTCTGGTGGGGGGGAGTCCAGAACAAGGGGGCAGAACCTTAAAATTAGAGCCAGGCCGTTCAGGGGTGATGTCAGGAAGCACTTCTTCACACAAAGGGTAGTGGAAATCTGGAACTCTCTCCCCCAAAAAGCTATTGAGGCTGGGGGTCAATTGAAAATTATAAAACTGAGATTGATAGATACTTGTTGAGTAGGGGTATTAAGGGTTACAGAACCAAGGCGGGTAAATGGAGTTAAGATACAGATCAGCCATGATCTAATTGAATGGCGGAACAGGCTTGAGGGGCTGAATGGCCTCCTGTTCCTATGATCCTATTTCCTATTCTTTAATCGGTTGTAGTTGAAGTTCTTTGAGATGCTGAGAGAAGTCATAATGTTCTAAATAGAAAAGTAGGTCTAATTTCTTCACGGTTCCTTATAAGTAAATGGCATGTATAAATCTCCCTCTCTCCATGTACTCTCCTGGAGGTTCTGTTTCAGGCTGGGATACAGTCCCACTGGCTGCCCCCTCCCATTCTAACTAGCCTATATTACGGGGCACTTTCGACTGCACTTGACCCACGCATAAACGAGCGCTCGGTGGCGAGGGGGCGAGCTGCGGTCGGAGGCGCGGCTGCCGCCATGTTTGTTTCCCCGACCGGCAGCGAAGGTAAAGGAAGAAGTGGGTGGTGGGGGGAGGGGGTTGGGGGGGGTGTTGGGTGGAGGACTGCGGTGTGGTGAGGGAGTGAGGGAACCCTGCAGTGTTCAAACTCCAGACTGTCTGGCTCCAGTCAACTAATCACTCACTCACACCGAGTTCCCAGGTGCTGCTTAAAAGGGTTCCACTGTACTTAAGTCGCCTTATCGATATACCAGAGTTAATGACATGGGTGCACCAGGGGCTATCCTTACGTGTCCCATTCAGGAGGAATTGGCATATCCTGCTCACCGACCCTTGACCCATCCATTTCTCACATCTTAAAAAATGTGTGTTTAGGGCTGAAAACAAGTTTGTACCCGCTCCTCCCCCATCTCTGCATGTTGCTGGGCTCCGATTACAAAAGGGGGATAGCTATCGGCATCTGTTCACTCGTAGCGTAGACTTTTACCTACAGGCCCCGGATAAGACATGTTTCACGCAGGGCCCACGTGTGGCCAAGGACCAGAAAACAGTGCGTTGAAACGGAAGTGCCAGTTTGTTTGGGCTGCTTTCCCCTCCCCTCCCTACCAGCACCCCAGCACCAGCCCCCCCCACCCCCCCCACGCCCCCTCCCACACACATTCTTAACACAGGCACTGGACGCTTAAACTCAATGTGGTTCACGGGACGGGGTGGATTCTGGGAAGAGCACAGACTCCGCCGTGTCCTTTGAAGATGGGGAGTAAATGTCAATGTTTAAGATTCGTGACGCAGGCCAGTATTCCCACCTGTGAAGAGCAGGCAGCATGCTGGAGATGCTTCCTGGAGATCTGACCGTGCACAGAATCTCAGGACAAACACACTGTCTAGACCAAGGGTTCAAGTCAAGGTCAGGTCACTGAGGCTGATGTTAGCCTGGGGAGCAATGTGGCTGAGAAGGAAGAAAGCTCACCAGGTACCTTCACACTAAAGGAGAGCGAGCAATTAGGAGTGGGGGAGGGGTCAATCACAGAACTGATGGCATTGAAGGTCCCACAAAGGTGGGCACCTCCAAACAAGTCATTGGCTCAAGGCTGCCTGTGCTTGCAAAGTAAGTGAGGGGACCCCATCCCCGTATTTGAAATCCATTGTAGGTCTTTGCATTATAACAATGGAGTCTAGAAGCATTACAGAGACTGGTGCCTAATGACATGCATGAATTGAGAGGAAGCAAGTACAAGGAAAGATTAGGCAGGCTGAGGCTCTTTTGTCTGGAGAAGGAAAGACATTGAGGCTGTGGATGCTCAGTCGTTGAGTATGTTCAAGGCTGAGATTGATAAATTTTTGTATACTAAGGGAATCAAGGGATATGGGGATTGGGCGGGAAGGTGGAGTTGAGGTCGAAGATCAGCCATGATCTTATTGAATGGCGGAGCAGGCTCGAGGGGCGGAATGGCCCACTCCTGCTCCTATTTCTATGTTCTTATGTTCTTTGAGACCTGATAGAGGTCTTTAAAATTATGAATGAGTTTGATAATGGGTGGACACGGCGAGACCCTTGTGTTGACCAGAACAAGGGGCCATAAATATAAGATAGTCAAATCAAATCAATAATCTTTACACAGAGAGTGGTGAGAATGTGGAACTTGCTGTCTCATGCAGTGGTTGAAGCCCATTGCGTTGATGTATTTAAGGGGAGGCTTGATGCATGCACGAAGGGAAAGTGAATAGAGGGATATGGGAGCTGGGTGGGAAAAGGGAATTAGAGTGGGAGGAAGCTCATGTGGAGCATAAACACCGGCAGAGATTAGTTGGGTCGAATGGCCTGTTTCTGTGCTGGAGACTCTCTGTAGGGTATGTTCACTTTCCATGGAGAGGAATGGTGTCACGGGGTAGATGTCCCAAGATATGCTATCTCCAATATGCTACACCTTTGGGACGTAAGCTGCATGGCTTATGGCCCCACTATGTGTGAGTAACCCTGGGAGACAGTCACTCTCTCTGCACCCCTCCTCTGATGCATTTACTTTCACAGCACTGCTCCAATCTACAGTCATGGCTCCGACAGCAGCACTGTAAAGTAACTAATTTCTCATCCTTGTGTTCCAATCCCTCCATGGCCTCGCCTCCCCGCACCCACACCCCCCCCCGCCATCTCTGTAACCTCCTCCAGCCCCACAACCCATCAAGAACTTTGCACTCCTCCGATTCTGGCCTCTTGCGCATCCCCGAGTTTCTTCGTTCCACCATTGGCGGCCGTGCCTTCAGCCGCCTGGGCTCCAAGCTCTGGAATTCCCTCCCTAAACCACTTCACCTCTCTAGCTCTCTCTCCTCCTTTAAGACTCAAAAGGTTAGTATGCAGGTGCAGCAAGTGATTAAGAAGGCAAATGGAATGTTGGCTTTCATTGCTAGGGGGATAGAATATAAAAATAGGGAGGTATTGCTTCAGTTGTACAAGGTATTGGTGAGACCGCACCTGGAATACTGCATACAGTTTTGGTGTCCTTACTTAAGGAAAGACATCCTTGCTCTCGAGGCAGTGCAAAAAAGGTTCACTCGGTTAATCCCGGGGATGAGGGGGTGGTCATATGAGGAGAGGTTGGGTAGATTGGGACTCTACTCATTGGAGTTCAGAAGAATGAGAGGCGATCTTATTGAAACATATAAGATTGTGAAGGGGTTGGATCGGGTGGATGCGGGGAGGATGTTCCCGATGACGGGTGAGACGAGAACTAGGGGACATAGTCTTAGAATAAGGGGCTGCTCTTTCAAAACTGAGATGAGGAGGAACTACTTCACTCAGAGGGTGGTAGGTCCATGGAATATGCTGCCACAAAAAGCTGTAGAAGCTACAACATTAATTAAATTTAAAACAGAAATAGACAGTTTCCTAGAAGTAAAGGGCATTAAGGGTTACGGGGAGCGGGCAGGAATTTGGACATGAGTCTAGGTTCGGATCGGTCATGGCCCTGTGGGTAGTGGAGCGGGCCCAGGGACTGTGTAGCCTGATTCTGCTCCTATTTCGTGTGTGCAATTCTGTTAGATGCAGGAGATGGTTCTGTGATAGATAGTAGATTGGCGGTTAGGATCAGATCAGCCATGATCTTATTGAATGGCGGAGCAGGCTCGAGGGGCCGATTGGCCTACTCCTGCTCCTATTTCTTATGTTCTTATGTTCTTAAGACGCTCCTTAAAACCTTTTGGTCACCTCTCCTAATAATTCCTTTGGTAGCTAGGTGTTAAACATTGTCCGATTACGCTGTTGTGAAGCGCCATGGGATGTTTTACTACATTAAAGGCGCTATATAAATACAAGTTGCTGTTATAATTAGTGTAGATGCAAATATGCATCAAACGAGGTGGTTTTCGCTGAGGAGCCCAGAGGCTAGATGGAAATATGAACCCTGCTTGGCAAAGAGCAGCTTGAATCATTTGTGGGGCACTGTGCTGAGCCCACCCATTCATGCTGGTGACGCAGCTTTCTGCTTTATATAAGCATAACGAAGAACACCTATTTCCACCTCCGTAACATCACCCGTCTCCGCCCTTGCCTCAGCTCATCCGCTGCTGAAACCCTCATCCATGCCTTTGTTACCTCTAGACTTGACTATTCCAATGCACTCCTGGCTGGCCTCCCACATGCCACCCTACGTAAACTTGAACTCATCCAAAACTCGGCTGCCCTGTGTCCTAACTCGCACCAAGTCCCGTTCACCCATCACCCCTGTGCTCGCTGGCCTACTTTGGCTCCCAGTTAAGCAACGCCTCGATTTCAAAATTCTCATCCTTGTTTTCAAATCCCTCCATGGCCTCGCCCCTCCCTATCTCTATAGCCTCCAGCCCTACAACCCTCCGAGATCTCTGCGCTCCTCTAATTCTGCCCTCTTGAGCATCCCTGATTATAATCGCTCCACCATTGGTGGCCGTTGCCTAGGCCCTAAGCTCTGGAATTCCCTGCCTAAACCTCTCCGCCTCTCTCTCCTCCTTTAAGACGCTCCTTAAAACCCACCTCTTTGACCAAGCGTTTGGTCACCTGCCCTAATTTCTCCTTATGTGGCTCGGTGTCAAATTTTTTGTCTTTTAATACTCCTGTGCAGGGCCTTGGGGACGTTTTACTACGTTAAAGGCGCTATATAAATACAAGTTGTTGTTGTTGAAAGACTCGAAGGATAGACTTGCATTTCTATAGTGCCTTTCATGAAGTCGGGACGTCCCAAATCACTTTACAGCCAATGTAGTCGTTTTTTGAAGTGCAATGTGTCACTGTTGTAGTGTCGGAAACACGGCTGCCAATTTGCGCACAGCAAGCTCCCACAAACAGCAGTGAGATAAATGACCAGGTACAAAAACAGAAAATGCTGGAAATACTCAGCAGGTCAGGCAGCATTTGTGGAGAGAGAAACAGATTTAACGTTTCCGGTCTGTGACCCTTCGTCAGAACATCGACCTGAAACGTTAACTCTGTTTTTCCAGCATTTTCTGTTTTTATTTCAGATTTCTAGCATCCGCAGTATTTTGCTTTTGTAAATGATCAGATAATCTGTTTTAGGTGTTTGGTCACCTCTCCTAATATCTCCTCATGCGGCTCGGTGTCAAATTTTCTCCGATTACGCTCCTGTGACGCGCCTTAGGATGTTTTTACTACGTTAAGGGCGCTATATCAATGCAAGCGGTTGTTGTTGTATTTAGTAACCCTTTACGCTCTGTTTGTTCCTTCACCCCAACCCTCCCCCTCCCCCACACAGATATCCGGGAGACGGCCTTCGTGTACGCCATTACCTCGGCTGGCGTGACGCATGCCGTGACCCAGGCGTGCAGCATGGGCGAGCTGCTGCAGTGCGGCTGCGACAGGTCCAGGAGCCGATCCCCGCCTCTGCCCAGCGCGGGAGCCGGGGCCGAGGGCACGGCCTGGGAGTGGGGAGGATGCGGCGACGACGTGGACTTCGGGTACGAGAAGTCCAAGCAGTTCATGGACGCCAGGAGGAAGAAGGGCAAGAGCGACATCCGGACGCTGGTAGACTTGCACAACAACGAGGCGGGACGGCTGGTGAGTTTTCCGGCCGAGCTTGCTCCTCGTTGGGTGACGCTCGACTTTGTGTTGCCGAGGACAGGAGATGCATTCGTAGTGACTCAGTGCCACAGTGCCAATGCACAGTGCCACAGAGTAGTGAGATGTGGGTGCAAAGCCTAGGCCCTGATTCCAGGCTTGTTGCTGCTACAGCTAGACGAAGCCCTGGTTAGACCACACCTGGAGTACTGTGAGCAGTTCTGGACACCACACCATAAGAGGGATATATTGGCCTTGGAGGGAGTGCAGCGTAGGTTTACCAGAATGATACCCGGACTCCAGCGGTTAAATTACGAGGAGAGATTACACAAATTAGGGTTGTATTCCCTAGAATTTAGAAGGTTAAGGGGTGATCTGATCAAAGTTTTCAAGATACTGAGGAGAACTGATAGGGTAGATAGAGAGAAACCACTACTGCTGGTTGGGGAGTCTAGGACTAGGGAACATAGTCTAAAAATTAGAGCCAGATCTTTCAGAGTGTAATTAGGAAACACTTCTACACACAAAGGGTGGTAAAAGTTTGGAACTCTCTTCCACAAATGACAGTTGATGCTGGGACATTTGATAATTTTAAATCTGGGATTGATAGATTTTTGTTAGCCAAAGGTATTAAGGGATAGGGGGCAAAGGCGGGTGTATGGAGTTAGGTCGCAGATCAGCCATGATTGCACTGAATGGCGGAACAGGCTCGAGGGGCTGAATGGCCTCCTCCCGTTCCTATGAAAGAAGAAAGCTAACTGTTCCCTGAGTGGCTCTCCCGCATTCCTCCTATCAATGTTTCAGAGCAGCACTGGGAGCAGGTCACTCACCCACTCAATCACCCGCTGATGGTACAGGGTTTAGGCAAGTCATCCCTACCAATCATAGCATCCCTAACTGCCACCAGACTGAGATCAGTTGACTCGGCAGAGACCAGGGAAACGCACGGGGAAAATATTTCCTGCGTAACGTGGTAACAAAATAGTAAATTTCTTCTTTACAAAGAGGCTGCGGTGTTCCTATTACATTTATAGCGGTTGTGACAGATGTGGCTCAGTGGGCAGCACCCTCACCTTCTGAGTCATGTAAGGCTGTGGATTCAAGTCCCACTCCAGAGACTTCAACACAAAAATCTAGGCTGACACTCCAGTGGAGTGCTGCACTGTCGGAGGTGCCGACTTTCGTTAAACCGAGGCCCCGTCTGCTCTCTCAGGTGAACGTAGAAGATCCCATGGCACTATTTCGAAGAAGAGCAGGGGAGTTATTCCTGGCTAATATTTTTCCCTCAATCAACATCACTAAAAACAGATTATCTGGTCATTATCATATTGCTGTTTGTGGGAGCTTGCTGTGAGCAAATTGGCTGCCGCATTTCCCACATTACAACAGTGACTGCACTTCAAAAAAGTACATCATTGGCTGTAAAGCGCTTTGGGATTTCCGGTGGTTGTGAAAGGCGCTATATAAATGCAAGTCTTTCTTTTCTTTCATTAGTGACTGTATTTTCCTATAATATATAGGGGTAGAGAGCTGGGCTTAATCTGGCACAGATATGATGGGCTTAATGGCCTCCTTCTGTGCAGTATGATTCTATGATACACCAGGTCTTCTTTCCTATATCAAATGTACCAGGGGGTGGGGGTGGGGCTGGGGGCGGGTGGCATGTGTACGTTTCACCTTCATTGATTGGATGGTAATCTGGTGGAACAGATTACAAAGTATTACAAAAATTTACAGTACAGAAACAGGCCATTCAGCCCAGTAGATCCATGCCGGTGTTTATGCTCCACACGAGCCTCCTCCCACAACCTCTTCATCTCATCCCATCAGCATAACCTATTTTGAAGAAGAGCAGGGGAGTTATCCCCGGTGTCCTGGGCAATATTTATCTCTCAATCAACATAACAAAAACAGATTTTCTGGTCATTATCACATTGCTGTTTGTGGGAGCTTGCTGTGCGCAAATTGGCTGCCAAGTTTCCTACATTACGACAGTGACTACACTTCAAATAGTACTTCATTGGCTGTAAAGCACTTTGGGACGTCCGGTGGTCGTGAACGGCGCTATATAAATGCAAGTCTTTCTTTTCTTTCTTCCTCATGTGTTTATCTAGCTTCCCCTTAAATGCGTCTATACTGTTCGCCTCAACCACTCCCTGTGGTAGCGAGTTCCACATTCTCACCACTCTCTGGCTAAAGAAGTTTGTCCTGAATTCCCTATTGGATTTATTAGTGACTATCTTATATCTGTGGCTCCTGGTTCTGGTCTCACCCGCAAGTGGAAACATCTTCTCTACGTCTCCCCTATCAAACCCTTTCATTGCTCGCTCATTGTGGAACCCGTGTTGAGATCAATGGGTGGGAATCTGTTGGAGCGGACCGGGTGGGAGATCCACTCTGCTGGGTTACTGCCCAGGCAGTGAGGGTGAAGATGACCCTACTAGGCGTGCTATAGGGCACTGTAATAAATGCAGGGGAGACTACGGTCTATAATAGCAACACATGAAGAAGGTACGAAAGGAGGTAAGACTGCTTGTTCTACTGATCCCATTGCTCCGACAGACCCTGCCCTGTTGTGGACTCTACTCATTATATAATACCCTAAAGGGAAGGCGACTGTGCTGCAGCGAAACCTTCCAAGGAGAATAAAGCTACAGGTATATGAACGTACTCCCTGGGCCCTGAAGGTAATCCAGCAAAAGTCCCAAGATATTAATCTAACATTAACAACCTACATTATTCAACGCTGACCAGCCACATTCCACAGATGACATTACCATGGCTCCATCATGTTCCATACCGTGTTTGATCATTTCTGTCAACTCTTATACCCATCAATCCTGTCCTTAATCAGTGATCTGTCCTTCCTTCTGCTTCACATTTATGTGGGAAGGATATATAGTCTCATTCTAAGTTTGTTAATTTTTACAGTTGCATTCTCTGGTTCTCTGATCACAGTTTAGGTTCAATAACATTGCCTGCAGCCACAGTGTCTGTGCCCCTCAGTAGCCTCTCAGTAACGGTGTCAGCCTTGGCTCAGTTGGGTAGCGCTCTCGCCTCTGAGTTAGAAGGCCATTGGTTCAAGTCCTGCTCCAGAGACTTGAGCACAAAGTCCAGGCTGACACTCCTGTGTAGCACTGAGGGAGTGCTGCACTGTCGGAGGGGCTGTCTTTTGGATGAGACGTTAAACCGAGGCCCCGTCTGCTCTCTCAGGTCGATGTAAAAGATCCCACGGCACTATTTCGAAGAAGAGCAGTTCTTCCCCCTGCCAAAATTGTTAAAAAACAGATTATCTGATCATTATCTCATTGCAATTTGTGGAACCTTGCTGTATGTAAATTAGCTGCTGCGTTTCCTACATTACAACAGTGACTACACTTCAAAAAAAGCACTTAATTGACTGTAAAGCGCTTTGGAATATCCTGAATCCTGAAGTTGTGACAGATACTATATAAATGCAAGTCTTTCTTTTCTATTTATCTCTATCTATCTAAAAACCTATCTGTCTCTCTATCATTCATCCATCTATCTATCCATCCATCCATCCATCTATCTAGCTAGCTATCTAACTATCTATCTATCACTGTATTTAAACATCAACCACAGATGTCTAGAGATCAATAGATGGTGATAGATAGATAGATAGATAGATAGATAGATAGATAGAGAGAGAGAGAGAGAGAGAGAGAGGGAGGGACAGACGGACAGACGATAGAAATAAATATTTTCCTTCAAATTGATTATCCATAAAGATAGAACAGATCCAGAATAGAAACTTCTCGCCCATGGAGTTTTGGCCGGCCTTCTCGTCTGTGTGGAAGGGGACTGAGGGGGAACCTGTGTGCTCCCCCACATTCGTTGGTATGGTTACGTCCCCTCTCCTCCTGCTTGAAATCCCAGAGTTGCCCCAGTGTCTCACTGAAACCTTTACCCATGGTTTCAGTTCCCCTGACTGATCCTGGCCAGTCCATCAGCACTGCCTCCATTCTGTCGCTAGACCAGTTTTCAGTCCCATGAATTATCTTGCCTTTAATTCTGAGCGCCTTTTAATCTCACTTAGATGCAGAGCTTAATCAAACGGCTTCTGAAAATGATAACCGCTGAAAAGACCTTATCTGCTTTAGTGTTACTGCCTGAGAGAATTCCAGCGGATTTGTGAGGCATGACCCATTGTTTCATGCAGGCTCCTTCTCGTGGTCTCTACGCTCGTTAGATACGCAGTGATAGGGTCCAGGTCCCGGGTTCCAGTAAAATGCTGTCAAGCATATTCCCTACCGTTATGGATGTTAAACAAACTGGACTGGAAGCCTAAGGCTGATGCCATGCTCCATGTTTGAATATTGGGATCAGATTCAGAGGAAAATTGACACACGGGCGTATAGGGCCTGTCTCCTGGGCTCCATCCAAATATAGTGGAACTCACCATAACGCAGAAATAAGCTGCATACAACCACTAGACCGGGTCATACATATATAAGCGTGTTATATTGTGATTACGATTTGTAATGTTTCCTGCGTTACAACAGTGACAACACTTTAAAAGTACTTCATTGCCTCTAAACTGCTTTGGGACATCTTGAGTTTGTGAAAGGTGCTACACAAATGCAAGTTCTTTTTATTATTAATGCAATGTGTAAACATTTTACGAGCTACATGTTGGTGATTTAATGGATTGGGGTGGGGGGGTGGTGGCGGGGGAGGGGGTGTGTGGGGGGGGGGTGTGGGGGAGAGTTTGACGCCCTGAGTGAGGGGGTGCCCAGGGCCCGAATAATTCTAAATCCGACTCCGATTACACTCACTACCCTCCAAGTCCCATCGAGCTCTTAAGAATATTAACCAGAGCCTCACTTAATTCCTCTCTCATTTCCTTCAGGATTCTAAGGTGCATTTAGTCTGGTTCTAGGCGCCTGTAGGCATTGAATTCTCTTCATAACAGACACTTTACTGCACACTCCATTCGTTGTAGATTCCGTAGATAATTCGATTTAGAAGTTGTCCGCAATCTCAATTTATGAAGACAGATTTGAAGGATTCATTTAAAATGATTACCAGTTCTTGATTCTCTATAATATTTCGACTGAATTTTCTTAAAGCACCCATCTGAATTTTTGCGCCGCCTAATTTTAAAGCCCCTTTCTTCGCGCCCCCCCCACCACCCCGTACCCAACCCCTTCTCCTTCAGATGACACAATAAACCAGTTGGGATGTCCTGAGGTTATGAAAGACGTGTCAGCTGTGGCTCAGTGGGTAGCACACTCGCCTCTGAGTCAAAAGGTTGTGGGTTCAAGTCCCACTCCAGAGACTTGAGCACATAAAGCTAGGCTGGCACTCCAGTGCAGTGCTGTGGGAGAGCTGCACTATCGGAGGTGTCATCTTTCGGGGAGATGTTAAACCGAGGCCCTGTCTGCCCTCTCATGGTGGACATAAAAGATCCCACGGCACTATTTCGAAGAAGAGCAGGGGAGTTATCCCCAGTGTCCTGGGCCAATATTTATCCTTCAACCAACATCACTAAAACAGATTATCTGGTCTTTATCACAATGCTGTTTGTGGTAAATTAGCTGCCGCGTTTCCTACATTAGAACAGTGACTACACTTCAAAAGTACTTCATTGGCTGTAAAGTGCTTTGAGACGTCTGGAGGTCGTGAACAGCGCTATAGAAATGCAAGTCTTTCTTTCTTTTCTTAAGATGCTAAATAAAGTTTTTCTTTCATACAGGCTATACTGTTACCTATAGTATTTACAGGCTATCGTTTTACTTACAGTGTATATAGCCTGTATTGTTACCTACGGTATATATAGCTTGTATTGTTACCTACAGTCTATATAGGCTGTATTGTTACCTACAGTATATATAACCTGTATTGTTATCTACAGTATATATAGGCTGTATTGTTACCTACAGTATATATAGGTTGTATTGTTACTTATGGTATATATAGGCTGTATTGTTACCTACAGTCTATATAGGCTGTATTGTTACCTATGGTATATATAGCCTGTATTGTTACCTATGGTATATATAGCTTGTATTGTTACCTACAGTCTATATAGGTTGTATTGTTACCTACAGTCTATATAGGCTGTATTGTTACCTATGGTATATATAGCTTGTATTGTTACCTACAGTCTATATAGGCTGTATTGTTACCTACAGTATATATAGCCGGTATTGTTATCTACAGTATATATAGCCTGTATTGTTACCTACAGTATATATAGGCTGTATTGTTACCTACAGTCTATATAGGCTGTATTGTTACCTATGGTATATATAGCCTGTATTGTTATCTACAGTCTATATAGCCTGTATTGTTATCTACAGTCTATATAGGCTGTATTGTTACCTATGGTATATATAGCCTGTATTGTTATCTACAGTCTATATAGCCTGTATTGTTACCTACAGTCTATATAGCCTGTATTGTTATCTACAGTCTATATAGGCTGTATTGTTACCTATGGTATATATAGCCTGTATTGTTATCTACAGTCTATATAGGCTGTATTGTTACCTATGGTATATATAGCCTGTATTGTTATCTACAGTATATATAGGCTGTATTGTCACCTACTGTCTATATAACCTGTATTGTTACCTACAGTATATATAGGCTGTATTGTTACCTATGGTATATATAGCCTGTATTGTTATCTACAGTATATATAGGCTGTATTGTTACCTACAGTCTATATAGCCTGTATTGTTATCTACAGTATATATAGGCTGTATTGTTACCTACAGTCTATATAGGTTGTATTGTTCCCTACAGTCTATATAGGCTGTATTGTTACCTACAGTCTATATAGGCTGTATTGTTACCTATGGTATATATAGCCTGTATTGTTATCTACAGTATATATAGGCTGTATTGTTACCTACAGTATATATAGGCTGTATTGTTACCTACAGTCTATATAGGCTGTATTGTTACCTATGGTATATATAGCCTGTATTGTTATCTACAGTATATATAGGCTGTATTGTTACCTACAGTCTATATAGCCTGTATTGTTATCTACAGTCTATATAGGCTGTATTGTTACCTATGGTATATATAGCCTGTATTGTTATCTACAGTCTATATAGGCTGTATTGTTACCTACAGTCTATATAGCCTGTATTGTTACCTACAGTCTATATAGGCTGTATTGTTACCTACAGTATACATAGGCTCTGCTACGGTTCACAGCAGATATATATGAAGACTATACTGTTACTTAAAATACATTCAGGCTAAACACACGAACATACGAAAATGACGGGCAGGAAAAGACCAGCTGGTCCATCAAGCCTGCCCCACACCATGATGGCCGGAGCATTGTGACTGGACACTTCCTTGCTCTCCTGCCCCTCCCCGCTACCTCCACAGACATGGGAAAGGCAAAACACAGAGAAAAAAACACCAGGGGCCAATAAGGGGAAAAAAATACTCTGGCAAATTCCTCTCCCGGCCCCCTCAGGTGATGGAAACCCAGTCCAGGAGATCACACGGACCAAGTATTATCTGTAAAGACACTGACCTTCTCTATGTATGACCCTATCTGTGCCCCAGTCAGGAACCGGTCCAGCTCCCTCTTGAAGGAACAGAGAGTCAGCACCCACCGCACCAGCCCGCAATGTATTCCAGAGGCTCACTACTCTCTGGGAAAGAAGAACTGCCTAACGTCCAGTCTATTACTACTCTTACATAGTTTAAACTCGTGTCCCTTGGTCCTTTCCAATCTGTTAAACTGGAATAATCTATCAATAGGGACGCTATCCATCCTTTAATTATTTTATAGACCTCTATCAGGTCGCCTCTAAGTCAACAGTGCTCTAAAGTAAATAGACCAAGGTCCTTGAGACTATCTAAGTGGCTGAGTTTCTTTAAACAAGGAATCGTTCTTGTGGCTCTCCTCTGGACCTTTTCCAATGCCATTATATCACCCACCATGTGGGGGGACCAAGATTGGGGGCAGTAATCCAGATGCAGTCTGACGCGACCTGTGACAGAATGGTGTCCTTTGGTTTATACGGAATGGCTTTGTTAATACAATCCGATACCCTGCTAGCTTGAGCTACAGTTTCTCTCCATTGGTCTTGAACCTTCA
Source organism: Squalus acanthias (assembly GCA_030390025.1). Classification (NCBI taxonomy): domain Eukaryota; kingdom Metazoa; phylum Chordata; class Chondrichthyes; order Squaliformes; family Squalidae; genus Squalus; species Squalus acanthias. The sequence continues at coordinate 108,444 of JASTWF010000951.1, forward strand.
GTGATCTGTGCACAATAAGACTGAGGTCTATTTCTCTCTCTACCTCTTTCAGTATTGTTCCCTGCAAATGATACGCGCATTCTGTGTTGGCCCTACTAACATGCATGGCACTACATTTATCTAAATTAAACACCATTTGTCAATGTGTGGCCCACTCCCTTAGCACATCTGAATCTTTCTGGGTTTGATTGCACTCTTCTACCGTCTTAACCCTTGCACTGATTTTGGTGTCATCTGCAAACTTACTAACCATACTCCCAACACCACTGACCAGGCCATTAATAAAGACAGTGCACAACAGCGAGACGAGGACCGATCCCTGGCGGACACCACAAGTAAACTGTCACCTGAAGTATATATTAGCAGTACAGTTAGCTACCCTACATGCAGGCTAATCTGTTACAGTATATACAGGCTGTACAGTTATCTACAATATGACAATATAATGTGGCAATATACAGTATTTTCCGCTGGTTGGGGAGTCTAGGACTAGGGGGCATAGTCTAAAAATTAGAGCCAGACCTTTCAGGAGTGAAATTAGGAAACACTTCTACACACAAAGGGCGGTAGAAGTTTGGAACTCTCCAGCAAACGGCAATTGATACTGAGTCAATTGTTAATTTTGAATCTGAGATTGAAAGATTTTTGTTAACCAAAGGTATTAAGGGAGATGGGGCAAAGGCGGGTATATGGAGTTAGGTCACAGATCAGCCATGATCTCATTGAATGGTGGAACATGCTCAAGGGGCTGAATGGCCTAACTCCTGTTCCTGTGTTCCTACATAGGCTGTACTATCACCTACTGTATATACAGATGATATTTTGTTATAAAATAAAATATATACCAAGAATACCATTACCTGCAACACTATTAGCTTAGGCTATACTGCAATCTGCAGTTCTGGTCTCCATACTATAAAAAGGACATAGAAGCACTGGAGAAAGCGCAAAAAAGATTTACAAGGATGGTACCAGAACTGAGAGATTACAGCTGCTGGGAAAGATTACAGCTATCGGGAAAGATTGAACATGTTGGGACGTTTTTCTTTAGAAAAGAGAAGACTTAGGGGTGACCTAACAGAGGTCTTTAAAATTTTGAATGGGTTCGACAGGGTAGATGTGGAGAGAATGTGAATCCAAAACTAGGGGCCATAAATACAAGATAGTTACTAATAAATCCACTCGGGAAATAAGGAGAAATTTCTTTACTCAGAGAGTGGTAAGAATGTGGAACTCGCTACCACAGGAAGTGGTTGAGGCAAATAGCTTAGATACTTTCAAAAGGAAACTAGACGAGTACATGAGAGAAAAGGGAATAGAAAGATACGCTGAAAGGTTGAGATGAGGCAGATGGAATGGGAGGAGACTCGTGCGGAGGATAAACACCAGCACAGACGAGTAGGGCCGAATGGCCTGTTTCTGTGCTGTATATTCTATGTAATGCTATGTAATCTGTAGTATATACAGGCTCTCTTATTCCCTGTGATAATGTACAGGATCAATGTTTTCTGTAGTATATTCCTGGAATCTGCAAATCTCTATAATGTACACCAGCTCTGGTATTCTATTTAATTTATACACGGTGTCAGCTGTGGCTCAGTGGGTAGAACAGGTGCCTCTGAGCCAGTAGGTTGTGGGTTGAAGTCCTGTTTGCTTTAACTATTGCTCTGTTTTGCTCATTGCTGTTTGTGGGCGCTTGCTGTGTGCAAATTGGTTGCCGCGTTTCCCACATTCCAACAGTGACTGCACTTCAAAAGTACTTCATTGTCTGTAAAGAGCTTTGGGACGTGCTGAGGTTGTGAACGGTGCTATATAAATGCAAATTTGTTCCTTGTTTTATATATACGCACACACACACACACACACACACACACATATATATACCTATATATATAGGATCTTCTACTCTATGTACTATATACAGAATGTGCCATTCTCCAATGTATTGATAGCATCTACTAATCTCTGATAGAGACAGGGCCTGCTATTCTTATCATGTACTAGCAGATCTCCTGTGGCGTTGCTCAGAATGAGTTGGTGGAGGCTCTGGTGCTGAAACTCTGCTGGGGGGGTGGGGGGGGGGGCGGGGGTGGCTCCCTCCCTCTCTCCCCCCATAACTTTGGCAGGTGCTAACTTGAAGTCTATCCTAGGATTTGGAGGACTAAAGCCATGATTTTATTCACATAAGCAGGCACAGGAATGACAGGGTGCGGTAGCAGAGCGGTTATGTTACTGGGCTAGTAATGTAGACTAATGATTCCGGAGACGCGAGTTCAAATCCCATCCACGGCAGCCGGGGAATTTAAATTCAGTTAATTCAATAAATCTGGAATAAAAAGCTAGTATCAGTAATGGTGACCATGAAACTATCGGATTGTCGTAAAAACCCATCTGGTTCACTAATGTCCTTCAGGGAAGGAAATCTGCCATCCTTACCTGGTCTGGCCTACATGTGACTCCAGACCCACAGCAATATGGTTGACTCTTAACTGCCCTCTGAAATGGCCTAGCAACCCACTCAGTTGTATTCAAGAAGGCGGCTCACCACCACCTTCTCGAGGGCAATTAGGGATGGGCCGTAAATGTTGGCCTTGCTGGTGACGCCCACATCCCATGAATGAATTTAAAAAAAATTGCAAGTTCCCGATTAGTTGACTGGAGACGGTTCCATCGACACGTTAGCCACTGTCAACATGCTTAATATTCAAGGCCACCTTTTTTGCACAGGGTGAATTCTTTCAGTTCTCATCTGGCCCACTAGGTGGCACATAGGGCAGCACCAGTTACAGAGTCGTAGTGATGTTCTGCCTCCTCATGTTCTCCAACAATATCAGAGCCATTCACCGTTTACACAAGCATATCGAAAAAAAGATATTGACAGAAGAAAGGATGTTAAACTTAGTCCAAGTTCTTTTCATGGAATTATGGAAGGGGTTCTTATGGTAAAACTCTTTCATTTAAAAGGTCATTGATGGCAAGACTCCCTCATTAAATATGTTCCTGATAGTAAGGCGCCATCTTTAAATAAAGCCTTTCCACCATCTACAAGGCACAAGTCAGGCGTGTGATGGAATACTCTCCACTGGCTTGGATGAGTGCAGCTCTAACAACACTCGAGAAGCTCGACACCATCCAGGACAAAGCAACCGCTTGATTGGCACCCCATCCACCACCTTAAACATTCACTTCCTCTACCACCAGCGTACCGTGGCTGCAGTGTGTACCGTCTACAAGAAGCACTGCAGCAACTCGCCAAGGCTTCTTCGGCAGCACCTCCCAAACCCGCGACGTCTTCCACCTAGAAGGACAAGGGCAGCAGGCGCATGGGAACACCACCACCTCCAAGTTTCCCTCCAAGTCACATACCGTCCTAACTTAGAAGTATATCGGCCGTTCCTTCATCGTCGCTGGGTCAAAATTCTGGAACTCCCTCCCTAACAGCACTGTGGGAGTACCTTCACCATACTGACTACAGTGGTTCAAGAAGGCGGCTCACCATCACTTTCTCAAGGGCAATTAGGGATGGGCAATAAATGCTGGGCTTGACAGTGATGCCCACATCCCATGAACGAATAAAAAAAATGGGGACCTGATAGCAACTCTTTGTCCTTAAGGGTGATTGATGGTGGGACTCCCTCAATAATAGGGTCCTGCTGTTAAGACTTCCTTTTTGAAATGAGAGTGGATCCTTCATTAATAGAGGTTCAGATGGTAAAACTGCCTCCTTAAAAGGCATCCTGATAGTCAACCTTCCTCAATAGTGTGGGTCTTATTGGTGAGGCTCCCTTACTAAAAGGGGAAATGATGATGAGACTCCCTTATAGAGTGGCATCTTAATGGAAAGATATTGTTGGAGAGCATTTTGAGGAGATGCTGACCCTGATAGCATGAGGGAGCTCAATGAACAGACACATGAATTGATTGCATCGCTGAAGCACTCTGGGCTAATATCTGCATCCTCAACTGGATAGCAGCGCAATGGGGGGGATAATCATGAATCCGGATTGGGTGATGAATCTACTAATTGAGTCATCAGGGGAACTCCTCCACCTCCTGCCCTCGCTTTTTCCCTTTGTTAAAAGGCAAACTACCACCAAATCTCAGAATGCTCCAGAATAACGTCCTTTCTGTGTGTGAATTATTCAGACTTTTAAACGAACAATTCAGATGTATTTAGCTCTGATTGTGAGCACATCGTTAAAGGATGTGAATATAAAATTAAGAAAGCTTGGAAGAATTTCCTTTCCCGCCCACTCAAGTGGCTACAATGTGAAAAGGCTCCGCCCATTGAATAGCACGTTAGTCTACCTCTTTAGTAAAGGCCTGAAATGGGATGACATTTGGTAGGGTCTTCATTCTTTGAATTATCTTCATCATCCAACAACAAGAACTTGTATTTATAGAGCGCCTTTAATGTAGCAACACGTCCCAAGGTGCTTCACAGGAGCGTAATCAAACAAAAGTTGACACCGAGCCACAAAAGAAGATATTAGGGCAGGTGACCAAAAGCTTGGTCAAAGAGGTAGGTTTTAAGGAGCGTCTTAAAGGAGGAAAGAGAGGTAGTGAGGCGGAGAGGTCTAGGGAGGGAATTTCAGAGCTTAGGGCCCCGGCAACTGAAGGCACGGCCGCCAATGGTGGTGCGATTAAAATCAGGGATGTGCAAGAGGCCAGAATTGGAGGAGGGCAGAGATCTTGAAGGCTTATAGGGCTGGAGGAGGTTACAGAGATAGGGAGGGGTGAGGCCATGGAGGGATTTGTAAACAAAGATGAGAATTTTAAAATTGAGCCATTGCTGGACTGGGAGCCAAAGTAAGTCAGCGAGCACAGGGTTGATGGGTGAACGGGTCTTGCTGCAAGTTAAGATACGGGCAGCAGATTATAGGGGTGCAACCTGTCTTGATAGGTTCGGGATAACTGGATGCCCTCAGAACCTGGTTTCCCCAGAACCAAACAAGCCATGAAGATGTCCTCATGACATTGACGATAGGTTGTCCCACAGGCAGTGGAATACTCCCCACCCCATATCAAACCCCAGGACCTGTGCCTTTGTGCCAGTTCATTCTGACGTGAAGTACCACTTCAACACTGACCCACCCCCTAAGACAATAACTCTGAAGTGGCCTGAGGGAATGGAATGGTGTGTAGTGGATTCATGTTATGTGATGAATGAATGGAGACATTTCAAAGGTAGGTGGTCTTCTGTATTCTGCAAACCCCACACACGTGCATAGGAGCACAAGAGCTGCTGTCTGGACCGAACTGCCAAAGGCTAAAGCTAGATAGTAATGCCGAGTAAATGTGCGATGATCACTGCACCTTTCAGCCTTGACATGCAATCAAGGGGCAGCCTAGCAATGCCCCCAGACTGATGTGAGGACATGGGTATGAAGTGGACGGTGGGGGTGGGGGTGGGGGGTGGGAGGGGTGGAAGGAAGACTTGTCAAGCACCCCCATCAGAATTTCTGCCGGAGAGCAAATGGGGTAGAAATGTAGTGTGTGTAGGCTCTACCCCAAATTTCTGTCACTTCACACCTCCTGAGGGCAATCTACTCGAGTTGCATCCTCTCACACCCCAGGGATTTTGGGCCCTTTGTGCCAAGCTTTTGCCAAAGAGATGGGCATCCAAAGCTTTGCTGCCCGTATCTTAATTTGCACCGAGTCCCGCTCATCCTTCACCCCCTGTGCTCGCTGACCTACATTGGCTCCCGGTCTAGCAATGTCTCAATTTTAAAATTCTCATCCTTTTGTTCAAATCCCTCCATGACTTCGCCCCCCCCATCCTATCTCTGTAATCTCCTCCAGCACCACAACCCTCCGAGATCTCTGCACTCCTCCAATTTTGGCCTCTTGCGCATCCCCGATTTTAATCGCTCCACCATTGGTGGCCGTGCCTTCAGCTGCCTGGGCCCTAAGCTCTGGAATTCCCTCCCTAAACCTCTCTGCCTCTCTCTTCTCCTTTAAGATGCTCCTTGAAACCGACCTCTTTGACCAACATCTGCCCATATATCTCATGTGGCTCGGTATCAGATTTTTCTCTTTATATGCTCCTGTGAAGCGTCTTGGGATGTTTTGCTATGTTAAAGGCGCTATATAAATGCAAGTTGATGTTGTTGTTTGACACGAGATGGCAAGAACTTCTTGCTACTCGGGGTGGGGGGGGGGGCGGGTGTGCGGGGGGAGGGGGGTGGTGGGAGGTGGTGGGAGAGAAGGGAAAATAAACTGCCATAATGACAGTGATCCCAGCCCTTTAAACATAGAATCTAAGAGCAGGAGTAGGCCATTCAGCCCGTCGAGCCTGCTCCACCATTCAATCCGATCATGGCTGATCATCCAAATCCAGTACCCTGTCCCTGCTTTAATCCCCACAGTACACATATCCCACCCTACCCCCGTAACCCCACGTATTTTATTCCCCCTAACATATCCCATCCTATCCCCATAACCCCACATATTTAATCCCCCCCTAACACTAAGGGTCAATTTATCATAGCCAAATCAACCTAACCCGCACATTTTTGGACTGTGGGAGGAAACCGGAGCACCCGGAGGAAACCCACGCAGACACGGGGAGAATGTGCAAACTCCACACAGACAGTCACCCGAGGTCAGATTCGAACCCGGGTCCCTGGCGCTGTGAGACACCAGTGCTAACCACTATGCCACCGTGTTGCCCACTACACTACATGGGGGTAGGGGATCACGAGCAACATATCCTGTCACGGTGTACGTCGCTCGGCCAGAACCTAGCGTGCAAGGAGGTCTTTAAACATCGCAACAGATGTGGACTGAGAAGGAATATAAGTACAGATCGGGTTTTATTTAGCGTCTTTCACTGTGTTGAGCCCACCCATTCGTGCCGGCTCTGCAGCTTTCTGCTTTATATAAGAAGGACTTAAAGAAAAGACTTGCACTGATATACCACATTTCACAACCTCTGGAACGTCCCAAAGCGCTTTACAGCCAATGAAGTACTTTTTTAAAGTGGAGTCACTGTTGTAATGTAGGAAACACAGCAGCCAATTTGCGCACAGCAAGCTCCCACAAACAGCAATGAGATAATGACCAGATAATCTGTTTTTAGTGATAAATATTGGCTAGGACATCGAGGAGAACTCCCCTGTCCTTATAAAATAGTGGCCGTGGGATCTTTACATCCACCTGAGAGAGCAGACGGAGGCCTTGGTTTAACGTCTCATCCGAAAGACGGCACCTCCGACAGTGCAGCACTCCCTCAGTATTGGCACTGGGAGTGTCAGCCTGGATTTTGTGCTCAAGCCTCTGGAGGGGGACTTTGAACCCACAACCTTCTGACTCAGAGGCGAGACTGCTGCCCACTGAGCCATGGCCCCTGTGCTTTGGGAGCTGTGGAAATTAACGTGTAGCGTGTAGATTATCTCATATAAAATTAGGCAAATATTCTGCAGTTTTTCTTGATTTATGTTGAGGGACGGGGAGGAACTTTAATTCTGAGGAGATTTAGTGGTTTGGATAGAGTCAGTGATTGGGGGCAGGGGTGGATGGTGTGCTTTCTGTGGGACGAATGGCCTTCTCACCCTTCTTGTTTAGTTTTGCCCCATTATCACCCACCCTCTCCTGAAGTGGTTGACTCTGCCTAGTGTATTGTTCTATAGACAGCAGCACTTCACCCGTTCTTAATCCATCAACACAAAAAGGCGAGTGATGGCAGGATATTCAACTGTGAGGTCCTTCGCACCTGAGCCTGACCCAACCCCCACCCCCACCATGCCCCACCCTCCCCGCTCTTCACCCGTTGTCCACATTGTGCGCACATCCCAGCAAGGATCGCTGGATGCCAATCGCTATCAATATAAGACAGTCACTAATAAATCCAGTCAGGAATTCAGGAGAAACTTCTTCACCCAGAGAGTGGTTAGAACGTGGAACTCGTTACCACAGGGAGTGGTTGAGGCGAATAGCGTAGATGCATTTAAGGGGAAGCTGGATAAATACACAAGGGAGAAAGGAATAGAAGGATATGGTGATAGGATGAGATGAAGTAGAGTGGAAGGAGGCTCGTGTGGAGCATAAACGCTAGCATGGAGCAGTTGGGCCGAATGGCCTGTTTCTATGCGGTAAATACTTTGTAATTCGATGTGGTTCTCTGGCTTATTTTTTTAAATCTCTCTCTGCCCTTACCCCAGAGAGTGCTGAGTAGGTTTCCCCCCCACTCCCCACCCCACGCCCAATTAGCTGAGCTCAGCGAGCGCCGCCCAGCGTAGGAATCGAACCCGATCTAAATGGACCATATAGTCCACGGTCACAGGGGGCTTCCTGATAACAGCGTGCGCCTTGGTGTAACCGATGCAAACAGGGACCTCTGAACGTCAGGTCTGAACTGGAATTCAGTTGGCAATCCTTGTGGGGTGGGGGGGGGGGGGGTGGGAAACTGTATCTCTAGAGTCGCTGACCCACGCGGCCCTCCCTTTGATTCTAATCTCTGAGACCTCATTTGAGTCTTCGATATTTAGAGCGAGGGGAAGGGATCAAAAGTCCACTCGTTCCTGTTGGAACCAGGCCCTTTGGTAGTGCGGGATCCCAAGATGCCCCTTCCTTAGCTTTTAATCCGCAAGCCATCTTAATTAAAATACATTAAAACCTTGCGGAGAGCAGCTTGATGCATTAATCATGGCTTCATTACAGTAGGTATGTAACCGAGGTGAGCTTTCTGCTCAAACTGCCTGACAATCCTTTGCCTGTAGCTATTAGAATGAATTCTTCAGTGAGTCTGGTTTTATCTTGCCAATCTATCTGTTGTTTTTTTTCTCTCTTCTCTCTCTCTCTCAAACTACAGGCTGTGAAGAATTACATGAGAACCGAATGCAAATGTCACGGGCTGTCTGGCTCCTGCACGCTCAGAACATGCTGGAAAAAAATGCCCAACCTCCGAGAGGTGGGCGACCGTCTCCTGGACCGCTTTAACGGCGCCTTCAAGGTGATGGGGGGCAACGACGGGAAGACCCTCATCCCGGTGGGCCAGAACATCAAGCCCCCCGACAGGCACGACCTGGTCTACTCCGCCAACTCGCCCGACTTCTGCCTGCCCAACCGCAAGACGGGCTCGCCGGGCACCAGGGGCCGGGCCTGTAACAGCACGGCGCTGGACGTGAGCGGCTGCGACCTGCTGTGCTGCGGGAGGGGCTTCAAGGACCAGACGCTGGTCTTCGAGGAGAACTGCCTGTGCCGCTTCCACTGGTGCTGCGTGGTACAGTGCAAGAAATGCACCGTCCGCAACCAGCTGAGCCTGTGCTTGTGACGAGGGGCGGGGGGGGAGCGAGAGAGAGGGCCTGAGGAGCAGGCTTGCCAACTCTGCTCGGAACGTATTCCTGGAGGTTTTCCGTCACCCGACCGCCGCCGCTTCCAACCAGATCCCCCGCCGCCGCCGCTACCCCACGCACTCCCGCCATTGGTCATCCGACACGTCCGCTCTCGCGGCGCACCGCCTTCTCCCGGCCGATCGGAAAGCGAACGGACTCTTCCTTACCCGATTGGGTGACTCTTGACTGTCAGTCAAACCGCCTTCTTTCTCCGCCCTCCCCGCACCCCCCCCCCGCTCCCCTCATCCATCGCCGAGATTTTATAATTAATGAGCGAAAGTCTTCAAAGGAAATGAAATAAAACCGCAATTTTTTTTTAACGCCCCATTGATTTTTTTTTTGTCTCCCGGATTTTGCTGGTGGCGCTGTCCTGGAGTTTAATCCTTCCATTCCCGGAGTCTCCAGGCTAATCCCGGAGCATTGGCGTCCCCTGCTGAGAAGGGAATAGCCACTAGCCCAAGCCTGCTCAACTGCTTCACAGAGATCCCTGCGCGATTGAGGGGAGAAGGAGAGTAGACTGAAGAAAAGACCACCCATACGACGTATACGACATACCTTGTTACGACTTAACCACAAGGGGAGCAGTGGAGAAAATATGACCAGAGGAAAGGACTGTATCGATCCGAGAACGAGAAGCCTGTTGCAGTTACATTCCGGCGACTATAGATAAACAATTTTAGATGCTTGAGCTGATATGAGCAGAGTGGGGGGGGTGTGGGTTTTAAATAAAGCCTGGGGGCGCGGGTGACTTTGCCAACTGTGCGTGATACACATGAGACTCACGGAAACTGGACCTCCAGCGATCCTCTTCTCCCTGCTGAGTGAGCAGCTTAAACATTAACCCGTGATCTCGATAGCAGAAAGAACAGGGAAGTCTTCAATACTCAGAACAGAAAGCGCAAATGGTACGCAAAACGCATTCATTTAACAGAAAACCCCAGACATTTTGCTTTTACTTCTTATGTGTGCGCGCGTGTGCACGTGTGAGACTGTGTGTGCGTGTGTGTGCGTGCGTGTGTTTGTGCACGCGTGTGTTTGTGTGTCATGTGTTTGTGCGCGTGTGTGTTTGCGTGTGTGTGTTTGTGCGTCATGTGTTTGTCTTTGTGGGTGCTGTGTGTTACTGTGTGCATGTGTGAGTTTTGTGTGCATGTGCTGCATGTGTGTGTGTCGTGTGTGTGTTTGTGTGCATGTGAGTTTGCGTGCGTGTGCATGGGAGTGCGTGTGTATGCGCGTGTGCGCATGTGTGTGTGGGGGGGGGGTCGGAGGGAGGGGGAAGGGTGGGGTCGCTGGAAGGAATTGCCTGTGATATCTTGCTGGCAAACAAGGATGTCAGGAATGCATCTTCCTTTGAAAAGACCGAATTTCTGAGGCGATTTTTTTAACCAAGTGGAATCACAGTTACAGACAGAAATCTGCATCACATCTGTGGCAATTCTCCAACTGCATCTTAATCCCAGATCAATTCCTTTTAATTCCCTTGTCTGTAGTCCCTCTCTGTAATACGTTCTATGTAAAACTTGTCATTAAATACATGAGGTTCTATTTAAGGAAAAAGAATTCTTTCCTAAACATTCTGCTAATTCAGACCAGACAAAATATGTATGTATGTATGTATATATATATATATATATATATAATTTTCGCGTTCTCCCTTGATAGTTTTGCAAAAATGTTTTAAAGGAGAAACCATACAATGTGTAAGGCTAGGGTTTTTAAACTTATCTGTTCGGGATTATTTGGATATTTGATACACTCCCAAGGACCCGGTGTAAATACTGACACACTCCCGGGAACCCCCTGTAAATACTGACACACTCCCGGGGACCACTGTAAATACTGAAACACTCCAGGGGACCCCCTGTAAATACTGACACACTCCAGGGGATCCCCTGTAAATACTGACACACTCCCAGGGATCCCCTGTAAATACTGACACACTCCCAGGGATCCCCTGTAAATACTGTCACACTCCCGGGGACCCCCTGTAAATACTGACACACTCCGGGGGTCCCCCTGTAAATACTGTCACACTCCCGGGGACCCCCTGTAAATACTGTCACACTCCCAGGGAACCCCTGTAAATACTGACACACTCCCAGGGACCCCCTGCAAATACTGACACACTCCCGAGGACCCCCTGTAAATACAGACACACTCCTGGTGCTCCCTGTAAATACTGACACACTCCCGGGGACCTCTTGTAAATACTGACACTCTCCCAGGGATCCCCTGTAAATACTGACACAATCCCGGGGACCCCCTGTAAATACAGTCACACTCCCAGAGACCCCCTGTAAATACTGACACTCTCCCAGGGATCCCCTGTAAATACTGACACACTCCCGGGGACCCCGTGTAAATACAGTCACACTCCCCGAGACCCCCTGTAAATATTGTCACACTCCCAGGGAACCCCTGTAAATACTGACACACTCCCAGGGACCCCCTGCAAATACTGACACACTCCCGAGGACCCCCTGTAAATACAGACACACTCCTGGTGCTCCCTGTAAATACTGACACACTCCCGGGGACCTCTTGTAAATACTGACACTCTCCCAGGGATCCCCTGTAAATACTGACACAATCCCGGGGACCCCCTGTAAATACAGTCACACTCCCAGAGACCCCCTGTAAATACTGACACTCTCCCAGGGATCCCCTGTAAATACTGACACACTCCCGGGGACCCCCTGTAAATACAGTCACACTCCCCAAGACCCCCTGTAAATACTGACACACTCCCGGGGAACCTCTGTAAATACAGTCACACTTCCAGGGACCCCCTGTAAATATTGACACACACCCAGGGACCCCCTGTAAATATTGAAACACTCCCGGGGACCCCCTGTAAATACAGTCACACTCCCAGAGATCCCCTGTAAATACTGACACACTCCCGGGGACCCCCTGTAAATACAGTCACACTCCCAGGGACCCCCTGTAAATACTGACACACACCCAGGGACCCCCTGTAAATATTGACACACTCCCGGGGACCCCCTGTAAATACTGACACACTCCTGAGGATCCCCTGTAAATACTGACACAATCCCGGGGACCCCCTGTAAATACTGATACACTCCCGAGGATCCCCTGTAAATACTGACACACTCCCGGGGACCCCGTGTAAATACTGACACACTCCCAGGTATCCAGTGTAAATACTGTCACACTCCCGGGGAACCCCTGTAAATACAGACACACTCCCGGGGACACCCCCTGTAAATACTGACACACTCCCAGGGATCCCCTGTAAATACTGACACACTCCCAGGGATCCCATATAAATAATGACACACTCCCGAGGACCCCCTGTAAATACTGACACACTCCTGGTGCTCCCTGTAAATACTGACACACTCCCGGGGTCCCCCTGTAAATACTGACGCACTCCCGGGGATCCCCTGTAAATACTGACACACTCCTGGGGAACCCCCTGTAAATACTGACACACTCCCGGGGTCCCCCTGTAAATACTGACACACTCCTGGGGAACCCCTTTAAATACTGACACACTCCCGGGGTCCCCCTGTAAATACTGACACACTCCTGGGGTCCCCCTGTAAATACTGACACACTCCCGAGGACACCCTGTAAATACTGACACACTCCTGGGGAACCCCCTGTAAATACTGACACACTCCCGGGGTCCCCCTGTAAATACTGACACACTCCCGAGGTCCCCCTGTAAATACTGACACATTCCTGGGGAACCCCTTTAAATACTGACACACTCCCGGGGTCCCCTTGTAAATACTGACACACTCCCGGGGACCCCCTGTAAATACTGACACACTCCCGAGGATCCCCTATAAATACTGACACACTCCCCGGGACCCCCTGTAAATACTGATACACTCCCGAGGATCCCCTGTAAATACTGACACATTCCCGGGGACCCCGTGTAAATACTGACACACTCCCCGGGACCCCCTGTAAATACTGATACACTCCCGAGGATCCCCTGTAAATACTGACACATTCCCGGGATCCCCCTGTAAATACTGACACACTCCCGGGTATCCCCTGTAAATACTTATACACACCCGGGGTCCCCCTGTAAATACTGACACACTCCCAGGGATCCAGTGTAAATACTGTCACACTCCCGGGGAACCCCTGTAAATACAGACACACTCCCGGGGACGCCCCCTGTAAATACTGACACACTCCCGGGGAGCCCCTGTAAATAAAGACACACTCCTGGGGATCCCCTGTAAATACTGACACACTCCCAGGGATCCACTGTAAATACTGTCACACTCCCGGGGAATCCCTGTAAATACAGACACACTCCCGAGGACCCCCTGTAAATATTGACACACTCCTGGTGCTCCCTGTAAATACTGACACACTCCCGTGGTCCCCCTGTAAATACTGACGCACTCCCGGCGATCCATTGTAAATACTGACACACTCCTGGGGAACCCCCTGTAAATACAGACACACTCCCGGGGTCCCCCTGTAAATACTGACACACTCCTGGGGAACCCCTTTAAATACTGACACACTCCCGGGGTCCCCCTGTAAATACTGACACACTCCCGGGGACAACTTGTAAATACTGACACACTCCCGGGGACCCCCTGTAAATACTGACACACTCCCGGGGACCCCCTGTAAATACTGACACACTCTTGGGGAGCCCCTGTAAATACTGTCACACGCCCGGGGAACCCCTGTAAATACTGACACACTCCCGGGGACCCCCTGCAAATACAGACACACTCCCGAGGACCCCCTGTAAATACTGACACACTCCCGGGGACCCCCTGTAAATACTGACACACTCCCGGGGACCCCCTGTAAATACAGTCACACTCCCGGGGACCCCCTGTAAATACTGTCACACTCCCGGGGACCCCCTGTTAATACAGTCACACTCCCGGGGACGCCCTGTAAATACAGTCACACTCCCGGGGACACCCTGTAAATACTGACACACTCCCGGGTACCCCCTGTAAATACTGACACACTTCCGGGGACCCCCTGTAAATACAGTCACACTCCCGGGGACCCCCTGTAAATATTGACACAATCCCGAGGATCCCCTGTAAATACTGACACACTCCCGAGGATCCCCTGTAAATACTGACGCACTCCCGAGGATCCCCTGTAAATACTGACACACTCCCGGGGACCCCCTGTAAATACTGACACACTCCTGGAGACCCCGTGTAAATACTGACACACTCCCGGGGCCCCCCTGTAAATACTGACACACTCCCAGGGACACGCTGTAAATATTGACACACTCCTGGTGCTCCCTGTAAATACTGACACACTCCCGGGGACCCCCTGTAAATAATGACACACTCCTGGGGACCGCTTGTAAATACTAACACACTCCCGGGGACCCCCTGTAAATACTGACACACTGCTGGGGACCACCTGAAAATACAGACACACTCCCGGGGCGACTGTAAATACTGACACACTCCCGGGGACCCCTTGTAAATACAGTACCACTCCCGGGGCCACTGTAAATACTAACACACTCCCGGGGACCACCTGTAAATACAGACACACTCCCGGGGAACCCCTGTAAATACAGACACACTCCTGTGGAACCCCTGTAAATACTGACACACTCCCGGGGTCCCCCTGTAAATACTGTCACACTCCCGGGGACCCCCTGTAAATACTGACACACTCCCGGGGACCCCCTGTAAATAATAACACACTCCCGGGGACCGCTTGTAAATACTAACACACTCCCGGGACCCCCTGTAAATACTGACACACTGCTCGGGACCACCTGTAAATACAGACACACTCCCGGGGCGACTGTCAATACTGACACACTCCCGGGGACCCCTTGTAAATACTGACACACTCCCGGGGACCCCTTGTAAATCCAGTACCACTGCCGGGGCCACTTTAAATACTAACACACTCCCGGGGACCCCCTGTAAATACTGACACACTCCCGGGGAACCCCTGTAAATACAGACACACTCCTGTGGAACCCCTGTAAATACTGACACACGCCCGGGGTCCCCCTGTAAATACTGTCACACTCCCAGGGAACCCCTGTAAATACAGACACACTCCCAGAGACCCCGTGTAAATACTGACACACTCCCGGGGACCCCCTGTAAATACTGACACACTCTCGGGGACCCCTGTAAATACTGACACACTCCCAGGGATCCCCTGTAAATACTAACACACTCCCAGAGACCCCCCTGTAAATACTGACACACTCCCGGGGACCCCCTGTAAATACTGACACACTCCCGGGGACCCCCTGTAAATACTGACACACTCCCGGGGACCCCCTGTAAATACTGACACACTCCCGAGGATCCCCTGTAAATACTGACACACTCCCGAGGATCCCCTGTAAATACTGACACACTCCCGGGGACCCCCTGTAAATACTGACACACTCCCGGAGACCCCCTGTAAATACTGACACACTCCCGGGGACCCCCTGTAAATACTGACACACTCCAAGGGACACGCTGTAAATATTGACACACTCCTGGTGCTCCCTGTAAATACTGACACACTCCCGGGGAACCCCTGTAAATAATGACACACTCCCGGGGACTGCTTCTAAATACTAACACACTACCGGGACCCCCTGTAAATACTGACACACTGCTGGGGACCACCTGTAAATACAGACACACTCCCGGGGCGAATGTAAATACTGACACACTCCCGGGGACCCCTTGTAAATACTGACACACTCCCGGGGACCCCTTGTAAATACAGTACCACTCCCGGGGCCACTGTAAATACTAACACACTCCCGGGGACCCCCTGTAAATACTGACACACTCCCGGGGAACCCCTGTAAATACAAACACACTCCTGTGGAAACCCTGTAAATACTGACACACTCCCGGGGTCCCCCTGTAAATACTGTCACACTCCCGGGGAACCCCTGTAAATACAGACACACTCCCAGAGACCCCGTGTAAATACTGACACACTCCCGGGGACCCCCTGTAAATACTGACACACACCCGGGGACCCCTGTAAATACTGACACACTCCCAGGGATCCCCTGTAAATACTAACACACTCCCAGAGACCCCCTGTAAATACTGACACACTCCCGGGGACCCCTGTAAATATTGACACACTCCCGAGGATCCCCTGTAAATACTGACACACTCCCGGTGTCCCCCTGTAAATACTGACACACTCTCGAGGATCCCTTGTAAATACTGACACACTCCCGAGGATCCCCTGTAAATAGTGACACACTCCCAGGGACACCCTGTAAATACTGACACACTCCCGGGGACCCCTGTAAATACTGACACACTCCCTGGGACCCCCTGTAAATACTGACACACTCCTCGGGACCCCCTGTAAATAGTGACACACTCCTGGGGACCCCCTGTAAATACTGACACACTCCCGGGGCCACTGTAAATACTGACACGCCCCTGGGGAACCCCTGTAAATACTGACACACTCCCGGGGACCCCCTGTAAATACTGACACACTCTCGAGGATCCCCTGTAAATACTGACACACTCTCGAGGATCCCCTGTAAAGAGTGACACACTCCCAGGGACACCCTGTAAATACTGACACACTCCTGGTGCTCCCTGTAAATACTGACACACTCCTGGGGACCCCCTGTAAATACTGACAAACTCCCCGGGACCCCCTGTAAATAGTGACACACTGCTGGGGACCCCCTGCAAATGCAGACACTCTCCCGGGGCCACTGTAAATACTGACACACCCCTGGGGAACCCCTGTAAATACTGACACACTCCCGGGGACCCCCTGTAAATACTGACACACTCCCGGGGACCCCCTGTAAATACTGACACACTCCCGGGGAACCCCTCTAAATACTGACACACTCCCGGGGACCCCCTGTAAATACAGTCACACTCCCGGGGACCCCCTGTAAATACTGACACACTCCCGGCGCCCCCCTGTAAATACTGACACACTCCTGGGGACCCCCTGTAAATACTGTCACACGCCCGGGGACCCCTGTAAATACTGACACACTCCCGGGGACCCCTTGCAAATACAGACACACTCCCGAGGACCCCCTGTAAATACTGACACACTCCCGGGGACCCCCTGTAAATACTGACACACTCCCGGGGACCCCCTGTAAATACTGACACACTCCCGGGGAACCCCTGTAAATACAGACACACTCCTGTGGAACCCCTGTAAATACTGACACACTCCCGGGGTCCCCCTGTAAATACTGTCACACTCCCAGGGAACCCCTGTAAATACAGACACACTCCCAGAGACCCCGTGTAAATACTGACACACTCCCGGGGACCCCCTGTAAATACTGACACACACTCGGGGACCCCTGTAAATACTGACACACTCCCAGGGATCCGCTGTAAATACTAACACACTCCCAGAGACCCCCTGTAAATACTGACACACTCCCGGGGAACCCCTGTAAATATTGACACACACCCGAGGAGCCCTTGTAAATACTGACACACTCCCGAGGATCCCCTGTAAATAGTGACACACTCCCGAGGATCCGCTGTAAATACTGACACACTCCCGAGGACCCCTTGTAAATACTGACACACTCCCGAGAATCCCCTGTAAATAGTGACACACTCCCAGGGACACCCTGTAAATACTGACACATTCCTGGTGCTCCCTGTAAATACTGACACACTCCTGGGGACCCCCTGTAAATACTAACACACTCCCCGGGACCCCCTGTAAATAGTGACACACTGCTGGGGACCCCCTGCAAATGCAGACACACTCCCGGGGACCCCCTCTAAATACTGACACACTCCCGGGGACCCCCTGTAAATACTGACACACTCCCGGGGAACCCCTGTAAATACAGACACACTCCTGTGGAACCCCTGTAAATACTGACACACTCCCGGGGTCCCCCTGTAAATACTGTCACACTCCCAGGGAACCCCTGTAAATACAGACACACTCCCAGAGACCCCGTGTAAATACTGACACACTCCCGGGGACCCCCTGTAAATACTGACACACACTCGGGGACCCCTGTAAATACTGACACACTCCCAGGGATCCCCTGTAAATACTAACACACTCCCAGAGACCCCCCTGTAAATACTGACACACTCCCGGGGAACCCCTGTAAATATTGACACACACCCGAGGAGCCCTTGTAAATACTGACACACTCCCGAGGATCCCCTGTAAATAGTGACACACTCCCGAGGATCCGCTGTAAATACTGACACACTCCCGAGGACCCCTTGTAAATACTGACACACTCCCGAGAATCCCCTGTAAATAGTGACACACTCCCAGGGACACCCTGTAAATACTGACACATTCCTGGTGCTCCCTGTAAATACTGACAAACTCCTGGGGACCCCCTGTAAATACTAACACACTCCCCGGGACCCCCTGTAAATAGTGACACACTGCTGGGGACCCCCTGCAAATGCAGACACACTCCCGGGGACCCCCTCTAAATACTGACACACTCCCGGGGACCCCCTCTAAATACTGACACACTCCCGGGGACCCCCTGTAAATGCAGTCACACTCCCGGGGATCCCCTGTAAATACTGACACACTCCCGGGGCCCCCCTGTAAATACTGACACACTCCTGGGGACCCCCTGTAAATACTGTCACACGCCCGGGGAACCCCTGTAAATACTGACACACTCCCGGGGACCCCCTGTAAATACAGACACACTCCCGGGGACCCCCTGTAAATACTGTCACACTCCCGGGGACCCCCTGTAAATACAGTCACACTCCCGGGGACCCCCTGTAAATACAGTCACACTCCCGGGGTCCCACTGTAAATACTGACACACTCCCGGGGACCCCCTGCAAATACAGACACACTCCCGAGGACCCCCTGTAAATACTGACACAATCCCGGGGACCCCCTGTAAATACTGACACACTCCCGGGGACCCCTGTAAATACTGACACACTCCCGGGGACCCCCTGTAAATACTGACACACTCCCGGGGCCCCCCTGTAAATACTGACACACTCCCGAGGATCCCTTGTAAATACTGACACACTCCCGAGGATCCCCTGCAAATAGTGACACACTCCCGAGGATCCGCTGTAAATACTGACACACTCCCGAGGACCCCTGTAAATACTGACACACTCCCGAGGACCCCCTGTAAATACTGACACACTCCCAGGGACACCCTGTAAATACTGACACACTCCTGGTGCTCCCTGTAAATACTGACACACTCCTGGGGACCCCCTGTAAATACTGACACACTCCCCGGGACCCCCTGTAAATAGTGACACACTCCGGGGACCCCCTGCAAATACAGACACACTCCCGGGGACCCCTGTAAATACTGACACACTCCCGGGGACCCCCTGTAAATACTGACACACTCCCGGGGACCCCCTGTAAATACTGACACACTCCCGGGGACCCCCTGTAAATACTGACACACTCCCGGGGACCCCCTGTAAATACTGACACACTCCCGGGGACCCCCTGTAAATACAGACACACTCCCGGGGACCCCCTGTAAATACTGACACACTCCCGGGGACCCCCTGTAAATACTGACACACTCCCGGGGACCCCCTGTAAATACTGACACAATCCCGGGGACTCCCTGTAAATACTGACACACTCCCGGGGCCCCCCTGCAAATACTGACACATTGCTGGGGACCCCCTGTAAATACTGTCACACGCCCGGGGAACCCCTGTAAATACTGACACACTCCCGGGGACCCCCTGCAAATACAGACACACTCCCGAGGACCCCCTGTAAATACTGACACACTCCCGGGGACCCCCCTGTAAATACAGTCACACTCCCGGGGACCCCCTGTAAATACAGTCACACTCCCGGGGACCCCCTGTAAATACAGTCACACTCCCGGGGACCCCCTGTAAATACTGACACACTCCCGGGGACCCCCTGTAAATACAGACACACTCCCGGGGACCCCCTGTAAATACAGACACACTCCCGAGGACCCCCTGTAAATACTGACACACTCCCGGGGACCCCCTGTAAATACTGACACACTCCCGGGGACCCCCTGTAAATACAGTCACACTCCCGGGGACCCCCTGTAAATACTGACACACTCCCGGGGACCCCCTGTAAATATTGACACACTCCCGAGGATCCCCTGTAAATACTGACACACTCGCGAGGATCCCCTGTAAATACTGACGCACTCCCGAGGATCCCCGGTAAATACTGACACACTCCCGGGGACCCCCTGTAAATACTGACACACTCCCGGAGACCCCCTGTAAATACTGACACACTCCCGGGGACCCCCTGTAAATACTGACACACTCCCAGGGACACGCTGTAAATATTGACACACTCCTGGTGCTCCCTGTAAATACTGAAACACTCCTGGGGAACCCCTGTAAATAATAACACACTCCCGGGGACCGCTTGTAAATACTAACACACTCCCGGGACCCCCTGTAAATACTGACACACTGCTCGGGACCACCTGTAAATACAGACACACTCCCGGGGCGACTGTAAATACTGACACACTCCCGGGGACCCCTTGTAAATACTGACACACTCCCGGGGACCCCTTGTAAATACAGTACCACTCCCGGGGCCACTGTAAATACTGACACACTCCCGGGGAACCCCTGTAAATACAGACACACTCCTGTGGAACCCCTGTAAATACTGACACACTCCCGGGGTCCCCCTGTAAATACTGTCACACTCCCGGGGAACCCCTGTAAATACAGACACACTCCCAGAGACCCCGTGTAAATACTGACACACTCCCGGAGACCCCCTGTAAATACTGACACACACCCGGGGACCCCCTGTAAATACTGACACACTCCCAGGGACCCCTGTAAATACTAACACACTCCCAGAGACCCCCCTGTAAATACTGACACACTCCCGGGGACCCCCTGTAAATATTGACACACTCCCGAGGATCCCCTGTAAATACTGACACACTCCCGGTGTCCCCCTGTAAATACTGACACACTCCCGAGGATCCCTTGTAAATACTGACACACTCCCGAGGATCCCCTGTAAATAGTGACACACTACCGAGGATCCGCTGTAAATACTGACACACTCCCGAGGACCCCTTATAAATACTGACACACTCCCGAGGATCCCCTGTAAATAGTGACACACTCCCAGGGACACCCTGTAAATACTGACACACTCCTGGTGCTCCCTGTAAATACTGACACACTCCTGGGGACACCCTGTAAATACTGAAACACTCCCCGGGACCCCCTGTAAATAGTGACACACTGCTGGGGACCCCCTGCAAATGCAGACACACTCCCGGGGACCCCCTGTTAATACTGTCACACGCCCGGGGACCCCCTGTAAATACTGACACACTCCAGGGTTCCCTGTAAATACTGACACACTCCCGGGGACCCCCTGTAAATACTGACACACTCCCGGGGACCCCCTGTAAATACTGACACACTCCCGGGGACCCCCTGTAAATACTGACACAATCCCGGGTACCCCCTGTAAATACTGACACACTCCCGGGGACCCCCTGTAAATACAGTCACACACCCGGGGACCCCCTGTAAATACTGACACACTCCCAGGGACCCCCTGTAATTACTGACACACTCCCGGGGCCCCCCTTTAAATACTGACACACTCCTGGGGACCCCCTGTAAATACTGTCACACGCCCGGGGACCCCCTGTAAATACTGACACACTCCCGGGACCCCCTGTAAATACTGACACACTCCCGGGACCCCCTGTAAATACTGACACACTGCTGGTGACCCCCTGTAAATACAGACACACTCCCGGGGCGACTTTAAATAATGACACACTCCCGGGGACCCCTTGTAAATACTGACACACTCCTGTGGAACCCCTGTAAATACTGACACACTCCTGTGGAACCCCTGTAAATACAGACACACTCCTGTAGAACCCCTGTAAATACTGACACACTCCCGGGGTCCCCCTGTAAATACTGTCACACTCCCGGGGAACCCCTGTAAATACAGACACACTCCCAGAGACCCCGTGTAAATACTGACACACTCCCGGGGACCCCCTGTAAATACTGACACACACCCGGGGACCCCTGTAAATACTGACACACTCCCGGTGTCCCCCTGTAAATACTGACACACCCCCGAGGATCGCTTGTAAATACTGACACACTCCCGAGGATCCCCTGTAAATAGTGACACACTCCCGAGGATCCGCTGTAAATACTGACACACTCCCGAGGACCCCTTGTAAATACTGACACACTCCCGAGGATCCCCTGTAAATAGTGACACACTCCCAGGGACACCCTGTAAATACTGACACACCCCTGGTGCTCCCTGTAAATACTGACACACTCCTGGGGACCCCCTGTATATACTGACACACTCCCCGGGACCCCCTGTAAATAGTGACACACTGCTGGGGACCCCCTGCAAATGCAGACACACTCCCGGGACCACTGTAAATACTGACACGCCCCTGGGGAACCCCTGTAAATACTGACACACTCCCGGGGACCCCCTGTAAATACTGACACACTCCCGGGGACCACCTCTAAATACTGACACACTCCCGGGGACCCCCTCGAAATACTGACACACTCCCGGGGACCCCCTGTAAATACAGACACACTCCCAGGGATCACCTGTAAACACTGACACACTCCCGGGTACTACCTGTAAATATTGACACACTCCTGGGGAACACCCTGTAAATACTGACACACTGCCGGGGACCCCCTTTAAATACTGACACACACCCGGGGATCCCCTGTAAATACTGACACACTCCCGGGGATCCCCTGTAAATACTGACACATTCCCGGGGATCCCCTGTTAATACTGACACACTCCCAGGGATCACTTGTAAACACTGACACACTCTAAGGGACCCCCTGTAAATGCTGACACACTCCCAGGGATCCCCTGTAAATACTGACACACACCTGGGGACCCCCTGTAAATACTGACACACTCCTGGGGACCCCCTGTAAATACAGACACACTCCCGGGGAACCCCCTGTAAATACTGACACACTCCCAGGGATCCCCTGTAAATACAGACACACTACAGGGACCCCCTGTAAATACTGACACACACCTGGGGACCCCCTGTAAATACTGACACACTCCCGGGGATCCCCTGTAAATACAGACACACTCCCGGGGAACCCCCTGTAAATACTGACACACTCCAGGGTTCCCTGTAAATACTGACACACTCCCGGGGACCCCCTTTAAATACTGACACACTCCCGGGGACCCCCTGTAAATACTGACACACTCCCGGGGACCCCCTGTAAATACTGACACACTCCCGGGGATCCCCTGTAAATACTGACACACTCCCGGGGATCCCCTGTAAATACTGACACACTCCCAGGGATCACTTGTAAACACTGACACACTCCAAGTGACCCCCTGTAAATACTGACACATTCCCGGGGATCCCCTGTTAATACTGACACACTCCCAGGGATCACTTGTAAATACTGACACACACCTGGGGACCCCCTGTAAATACTGACACACTCCTGGGGACCCCCTGTAAATACAGACACACTCCCGGGGAACCCCCTGTAAATACAGACACACTACAGGGACCCCCTGTAAATACTGACACACACCTGGGGACCCCCTGTAAATACTGACACACTCCTGGGGACCCCCTGTAAATACAGACACACTCCCAGGGATCCCCTGTAAATACAGACACACTACAGGGACCCCCTATAAATACTGACACACACCTGGGGACCCCCTGTAAATACTGACACACTCCCGGGGACCCCCTGTAAATACAGACACACTCCCGGGGAACCCCCTGTAAATACTGACACACTCCAGGGTTCCCTGTAAATACTGACACACTCCCGGGGACCCCCTTTAAATACTGACACACTCCCGGGGACCCCCTGTAAATACTGACACACTCCCGGGGACCCCCTGTAAATACTGACACACTCCCAGGGACCCCCTGTAAATACTGGCACACTCCCGGGCGCCCCCTGTAAATACTGACACAATGCCGGGGACCCCCTGTAAATACTGACACACCTCCGAGGATCCCCTGTAAATACTGACACACTCCCGGGGACCCCCTGTAAATACTGACACACTCCCGAGGATCCCCTGTAAATACTGACACACTCCCGAGGATCCCCTGTAAATACTGACACACTCCCGAGTGCCACGTGCTAGTCAGAGTAGAAATAGAAGGATATTTCAGATGAATACATGTTTAGAGGAATGGTGCAAGGGGGAGGGATTCAAATTGCTGGTACATTGGAACCGATTCTGGTGGAGGTGGGACCAGTACAAACCGGACGGTTTGCACCTTGGCAGAACCGGGACCGATGTCCTAGGGGGAGTGTTTGCTAATGCTCTGGGGGAGGGTTTCAACTAAAATGGCAGGGGGTTGTGAACCTGTGCAGGGAGACAGAGGAAAGGGAAACAAGGATAAAAGCAAAAGATAGGAATGAGAAAAACAAAAGTGGCAGTCAGAGAAATCAACGGTTTAAATCAAACATGGCCACAGTAAATAATAATTCTAATAGGTCTAAGAGCGTTAAAAAAACAAGCCTGAAGGCCTTGGGCTAAAAATTCAGTCGCGCCCCGTTTGGGGCGCACATATCGTCCGGGCGCAAAAATTAGCGCCTGGCGCTAATTATCGCCACTGACTGGAAACTTCACTTTTAACGCCCCTGGAGGTGATTGGAGTGCTAAATCAGGCGCTGCACACCTGTCTTAAGGCGCAAAGGCTGAGGAGTGAGGCGCTAACTCAGAGCGCGAACGCAGCGCAGATGCTGCCAGTTAGCGAGGGAACACAGACACACTGGCGCCGGCCAGTTCTTAAAGGGGGGGGGGCGATCTTGCTCCCCAGCCACACCCTGCTCATTGCAGCCTTGAATCTCGGCCTGGAGAGACCTGTGAATCCATTTTCCAGCCAAGGATGGAGAGGGTGAGAGAACGAGCTCAGCGCTTCACCGAGCGGGCCTTGGATGCTCTGGTTGGCGCGGTGGAGCACCGAAGAGCAATACTGTACCGAGAGAGTGGCAGGAGGCCTTTGCCGCGCGACTACAGAAGAGTGTGGAGGGAGGTGGCTCAGCGCGTCTCCTCCAGGAGCATGGTGCCCAGGACCCATGTCCAATGCCGGAAAAAGTTCAACGACCTCACTCGGGTCGTCAGGGTGAGTGGCTTATTTGCAATACCTCTCCATCCCTCCATCTCAACCTCACTCTATGGCCAGAGGGTCTTAAAACCACAATTAACAACACTCATCCAACACCTATGGCCCTTTCATGAAGCACACACACACATTCCATACTTTGCATACAGTAAGGGCAATTCACCTATGGGAGGCACATCAGGCAAGACCATGGCTGTATACAGTAAGGGCTATTCACCTATGGGAGGCACATCAGGCAAGACCATGGCTGTATACAGTAAGGGCTATTCACCTATGGGAGGCACATCAGGCAAGGCCATGGCTGTATATTTACTCAGACGCCGTCCTTTTTCTTGCAGGCCAAGCAGGCGCATAATAGGAGACAGCAGCAACGGACGGGTGGAGGGCGGCCTCAGCTGCAACCCCTCAGCGATCTGGAGGAGCGCGTCCACAGGATTGTGGCAAGCCGGGTGATCGGTCCCGTCGCCACTGGAGACGCCGACTCCGTTCTGGACAGCAATGGTAAGGTCATCACCTTTTTGTCCTCTGTCCTTCCACTTGTCCCTCACAACACCAGCCTTTGACACTTTCAATCCAACTTACTAACTCGCTGCACTTTTTCCTCCCTTACTGCCACCCTGTCCTCACGCTAAAGCCACTCTTGTACCTCCCTGCTTTCAGATGGTGATTCACCAGCTGAGGAGACGGGCCCTGAAGCTGCCAGTGGGAGTGAAGCTGCAGCCGAGGAGGAAGAGGAAGCCGGAGCATCAGTGCCACCCTCTCCCGAGGAAGCCCATGCCGACACTGGGAACACGCCTTCCCTGGAGGGGAGCAGGGGGGAAGGGTCTGATGAGGGTGAAGCTCCAGGACCCAGCGGGCTGCAGCAACGCGATGGGGGTAGGGAAGCTCGGGGGCTTTCTCCCCGGAGGGAGAGTATGCCAGCGAGTCCTGCTGCACTGGACGCAGAGGAGGAGCGGCTGATCGCGGAAATGAACACCCAGGCGGTGGGCATGCACACTGAGCTCATGGCTGCAGTGGGTAGGGTGCCCGAATGCATTGAAGCACTGGCAAGGAGTGTGGAGCACTTCGCTGCAGCGCAGGCGGATGCGACACTGAAGCTCAGTGCTGCAATTCAATCTCAGACTGCTCTCATGCAGACTCAGATTGAGGCCACGCGAGTACTGTCTGCGGCCATCCTCGCTGGTTCGTTCACATTTCCCCGGGGCTCTCACCGCACCGCAGCAGGCCAGCAATCTGTGCTCCAGCAGATTGCTCCGGATGCTGAGGTGCTGCCCCGTGGGAGTGCCAGTGTGCCGGTCGAGCAGGGAGTTGCTGTCCTCGCTCAAGATGACAGCATTCCTGCTGCCACCACTGTCACTTCTCCACTGCAGTTGCCACCGCCTGTAGGACAGACTGCTGCCGCCCATGCAGAGTTGGTGCTGTCTGCAGCCGGGCCCTCCAGGCCCAGAGCTGGTCGAGGCCGTCCCTCAAGGGCATCTGCATTGTCAGGGCCTGACAGTCAGCAGCCTTCCACCAGCCTTGCTGCAGCCACTGAGGTCCCATTGCGGAGGAGCAGTAGGGTAAGAAGGGGGGAAGGGCGCACGGGAAGGAGTTCACCCTCGATGTAGGAGGTGTGACAAAATGCTGGTCATTTTTTTATTAAAGGCCGAGGTTCGTGGTCAAACTTTTGTTGAGTGTTTTGCACATGATCTCCAGGTTGTGAGAACCAGTTATGGTAATGACTGTTTTTTTGTGTTTATTTGTATGAGTTTGTCATGAAGAAATGACACACACAGAGTTTGTAAAATAAATAAGTTTTGGTACTCAAAATATACATGTTTGGTGTTTGGAATCAGTGGTGCCTTGGCCGGCTTAGGGGTTGCGTGTTGGGTTCATTCATGCTGTTCTCAATGGCAGAAGCCATTTCCACAGCAGGGGCCTAGAAGCGGCTTGCTATCAGCCGCTGACGGACGGCCCTTGCAGTTTCACCATTGTGGGCCGCCCTCACGCCTTGGTGCTGCTGCTGATCATCCTCCTCCTCCTCTTCCTCCTCTTCCTCCTCCTCCTCTGGTGGTGCTCCAAGGCCTGGTGGCATTGGCTGGGTCCTGAGGATTGCCATGTTATGCAGCATGCAGCACACAACTACGATGCTGGAAACTCGCTCAGGCGAGTACTGCAGGGCTCCTCCAGAATGGTCGAGACAGCGGAACCGTTGCTTGAGCACGCCGATTGTGTGCTCCACGATGTTCCTGGTAGCTTGATGGCTCTCGTTGTACCGCAGCTCAGCAGGGGTGTTGGGCGTACGGAGCGGTGTCATCAGCCAGGTGCACAGTGGATACCCCTTGTCCCCGAGAAGCCAACCAACTGGCTGATGCGGTGCCTCGAAAAGTTCTGCCACAGTAGTCTGGCGCAGGATGAAAGCATCGTGGCAGCTGCCAGGATAGTGGGCATTGACAGCGAGTATCAGCTGTCTGTGGTCACAGACCAACTGAACATTCAAGGAATGGAACCCCTTTCTGTTCCGGAAATCCTCGGCATTCTCATGCGGAGCACGCAAAGCCACATGCGTGCAGTCAATGGCGCCCTGCACCATGGGGAAGCCCGCTATCCTCGCAAAGCCCAGAGCGCGTTCTTGCTGCTTGTCTGGGGTCATGGGGAAAGAGATGAACTCTCGTCTCCTTTTAAAGAGGGCATTTGTGACCTTCCTGATGCAGCAGTGCACCGCGAACTGGGAGATATTGGCGATGTCCCCAACAGCAGATTGAAATGAGCCAGTAGCATAAAAGTTCAGAGCCACTGTGACCTTCACTGCCACCGACAGAGACGTCCTGGACCGCAGCTGAGGCTGCAGATCTGGCTGCAGCAGGTGGCAGAGCTCAGTGACCACCTCCTTGCTGAAGCGCAGCCTTCGCAGACACTGCTCCTCAGACATATGAATGTAGGAGAGCTGTTCACGATATACCCTGGGAGGGTAAGCTCTCCTGTACAGACGCCTGTTGGCCCTCCTCCGACTGGCCATCATTGTCACTCTCTCTCTGCGTCTCTGTGTCCTCCGATTCAGCTGGCGACGCCCCCCATCAGTGCAGCCCCCATATCTCTAAGCAAGCAAAGTTATGAAGGCCAGAAACCAAAGTACCAGCGAAGTTAGGATGAGTAGCCAAAACTACCTGACACAGCGTTGATGCAATGCAGAAGTCTCTCTTTCTCTCTCTCCGAATCTCTCTCTCTCTCTCAGAACGAGTGGTGCAAAAATATCCACCACAGAGAAAGACAGGAAGAGGCCCCCTTTAAATAGCGCCCCCCCAGCCCCACAGCGAATGATAGCGTTCCACTCTACCGGTCGTTGGATGCGCCAGGCGGTAAGGATGGGGGCGCCACTGAAATTCTGCTCCGGGGCGCCACAAGTGCGTTGCACTCTCGTATGACGTCACAATCTGCGCGCGCAAGAGATCGCGGCGATAAAGTTTAGCGCCGCCGCTAAATGTCTAGTTAAGTTCCCGAGCAGCGCAAACATCGCTGCGCCCGGGCGCTAGCTGCTTTGCGCCCCATTAGCGCCATCTTAAGGCGCTAACGGGAGTCGCAACCAACTGAATTTTTCCCCCCTTGTGTCTTAATGCGAGGAGCATTCGGAATAAGGTGGATGAATTCGCTGCGCAAATAGAGGTAAACGAATATGATTTGATTGGGATTACGGAAACATGGCTCCAGGGTGGCCAAGGCTGGGAACTCAACATCCAGGGTATTCAATATTCAGGAAAGATAGGCAAAAAGGAAAGGGAGGTGGGGTAGCATTGCTGGTTAAAGAGGGGATTAACACAATTGTAAGGAAGGATATTAGCTCTGATGATGTGGAATCTGTATGGGTAGAACTGAGAAATACCAAGGGGCAGAAAACATTAGTGGGAGTGGTATATAGACATCCAAACAGTAATGCGGAGGTTGGGGATGGCATTAAAAGGGAAATTAGAGAAGCGTGCAATAAGGGCACAGCAGTCATCATGGGTGACTTTAATCTACATATAGATTGGGCTAACCAAATTAGTAACAATACTGTGGAGGAGGAATTCCTGGAGTGTTTACGGGATGGTTTCCTGGTCCAATATGTCGAGGAACCAACCAGAGATCAGGCCATCTTAGACTGGGTATTATGTAATGAGAAAGGATTAATTAGCAATCTTGTTGTATGAGGCCCCTTGGGTCGGAGCGATCATAATATGATAGAATTCTTCATTAAGATGGAGAGTGAAGTAGTTGACTCAGAGACTAGGGTCCTGAATTTAAATAAAGGAAACTACGATGGTATGAGGCGCGAGTTGGGTAGGATTGATTGGGGAATGTTACTCAAAGGGTTGACGGTGGATAGGCAATGGCAAACATTCAAAGACCGCATGGATGAACTAAAGAATTTGTTCATCCCAGTTTGGCACAAGAATAAAACAAAAAAGGTGACTCAACCGTCGCTAACAAGGGAAATTAGGGATAGCATAAGATCCAAGGAGAGGACATATAAATTGGCCAGAAAAAGCAGTAAACCTGAGGATTGGGAGCAGTTTAGGATTCAACAAAGGAGGACAAAGGGATTAATTAAGAAGGGGAAAATAGAATATGAGAGGAAGCTTGCAGGGAACATAAAAATTGACTGTAAAAGCTTTTAAAGATATGTGAAGAGAAAAAGATTGGTGAAGTCAAGCATAGATCCCTTGCAGTCAGAATCAGGGGAATTTATAATGGGGAACAAAGAAATGGCCGACCAATTAAATACATATTTTGGTTCTGTCTTCACAAAGGAGGACACAAATAACCTCCCAGAGATGTCGAGGAACATAGGGTCTGATGAAAGGGAGGAACTGAAAGAAATCAGTATTTGTAGGGAAATGGTGTTAGGGAAATTGATGGGATTGAAGGCTGATAAATCCCCAGGGCCTGATAATCTACATCCTAGGGTACTTAAGGAAGTGGCCCTAGAAATAGTAGATGCATTGCTGATCATCTTCCAACATTCGATGGAATCTGGAACAATACCCATGGATTGGAGGGTAGCTAATGTTACCCCACTATTCAAAAAAGGTGGTGGAGAGAAAACGGGGAATTACAGACCGGTAAGCCTGACATCGGTAGTGGAGAAAATGCTTGAGTCCATTATAAAAGATGTAATAGCAGAGCACTTGGAAAACAGTGACAGGATCGGACAAAGTCAACATGGATTTACAAAATGTAAATCGTGCTTGACTAATCTACTGGAATTTTTTGAGGATGTAACTGGTAGAATAGATAAGGGAGAACCAGTGGATGTGGTGTATTTGGACCTTCAAAAGGCTTTCGATAAGGTCCTGCATAAGAGATTAGCGTGTAAAGTTAAGGCACATGGGATTGGGGGCAAGGTATTGACTTGGATAGAGAACTGGTTGGCAGTCAGAAAGCAAGGAGTTGGAATAAACGGGTCTTTTTCGAGTGGCAGGCAGTGACTAGTGGGGTACCGCAGGGATCGGTGCTAGGACCCCAGCTATTCACAATATATATTAATGATCTAGACAAGGGAACTAGATGTAATATCTCCAAGTTTGCAGACGACACAAAGCTGGGTGGGCGTGTGTGCTGTGAGGAGGATGCCGAGAAACTCCAGAATGATTTGGACAGGTTGGGTGATTGGGCAGAAGCATGGCAGATGCAATATAACGTGGATAAATGCGAGGTTATCCACTTTGGTGTCAAAAACAGGAAGGCAGATTATTATCTGAATGGCAATAGATTGGGATAAGGGGAAGTGCAACGAGACCTGGGTGTCCTTGTGCACCAGTCGCTGAAGGTAAGCATGCAGGTGCAGCAGGCGGTTAAGAAGGCAAATGGTATGTTGGCCTTCGTAGCGAGAGGGTTTGAGTACAGCAACAAGGATGTCTTGCTGCAGTTGTACAGTGCCTTGGTGAGACCACATCTTGAGTATTGTGTGCAGTTTTGGTCGCCTTATCTGAGGAAGGAGGTTCTTGCTATGGAAGGAGTTCAGCGAAGATTCACCAGGCTGATACCTGGGATGGCAGAAATGACGAATGAAGAGAGATTGAGTCGATTGGGCTTATACTCGCTGGAGTTTAGAAGAATGAGAGGGGATCTCATTGAAACTTATAAAATTCTGACAGGACTGGACAGACTAGATGCAGGATGGATGTTCCCGATGGTCGGGGAGTCCAGAACCAGGGGTCACAGTCTAAGGATAAGGGGTAAGCCATTTAGGACAGAAATGAGGAGGAATTTCTTCACCCAGAGAGTGGTGAACCTGTGGAATTCTCTACCACAGAAGGCAGTAGAGGCCAATTCATTAAATATATTCAAGAAGGAGTTGGATATATTTCTTAAGGCTAAAGGGATCAAGGGATATGGGGAGAAAGCAGGGACAGGGTTCTGAATTTGGATGATCAGCCATGATCGCATTGAATGGCGGAGCAGGCTAGAGGGGCCGAATGGCCTACTCCTGCTTCTATCTTCTATGTTTCTATGTTTCTATCCCGTGTAAATACTGACACACTCCCGGGGTCCCCTGTAAATACTGACACACTCCTGAAGATCCCCTGTAAATACTGACACACTCCCAGGGACACCTTGTAAATACAGGAAACTCTTTATTAACCGGCACCGACGGGACCGGCGTGGTGCCGGTTTATCGAAAGTACCGGATAACGGAGAGTTATATCTACCGAGGCTATTTTTAACAAAGAAAAATAAATAAATCAAGAAATTTGCAGTATACAGTATTTGTGTACTTTTGAAAACTACCCCAACTGTCTAAATCGGCGTTCGCGGACTCGGACTTGGACTCGGGATCGGCAACATTGCCGGTTATTTGAGAGGAGTTTTCGGAGTACTCGGCGTTCGCGGAGACTCGACTGCGACTCGGCAACATTGCCGGTTATTTGAGAGGAATTTTCGGAGGATGATTTTTGCCGGTTAAGCGAGAATTCCGGATATTTGGGTGCCGGATAAACAAAAGTTTCCTGTACTGACACACTCCCGGGGACCCTCTGTAAATACTGACACACTGCTGGGGACCCCCTGTAAATACAGACACACTCCCGGGGCCGCTGTAAATACTGACACACTCCCGGGGACCCCCTGTTAATACTGACACACTCCCAGGGACACCCTGTAAATACCGACACACTCCTGATGCTCCCTGTAAATACTGACACACTCCCGGGGACCACCTGTAAATACTAACACACACCCGGAGACCCCCTGTAAATATTGACACACTGCTGGGGACCTCCTGTAAATACTGACACACTCCCGGGGACCCCCTGTAAATACTGACACACTCCCGGGGTCCCCCTGTAAATACTGACACACTCCCGGGGACCCCCTGCAAATACAGACACACTCCCGGGGACCCCATGTAAATACTGATACACTCCCGGGGACCCCCTGTAAATGGAGACACACTCCCGTGGAACCCCTGTAAATACTGACACACTCCCGGGGACACCCTGTAAATACTGACACACTCCCAGGTATCACCTGTAAACACTGACACACTCCTGGGGACCCCCTGTAAATTCTGACACACTCCTGGGCAACACCCTGTAAATACTGACACACTCCCGGGGACCCCCTGTAAATACTGACACACTCGCGGGAACCCCCTGTGAATACTGACACACTCCCGGGGATCCCCTGTAAATACTAACACACTCCCCGGGAATCCCCTGTAAATATTGACACACTCCAGGAATCCTCTGTAAATAATGACAAACTCCCCGGGAACCCCTGTAAATACTGACACACTCCAGGGTTACCTGTAAATACTGACACACACCCGGGGACCCCCTGTAAATACTGACACCCTCCCGGGAACCCCCTGTAAATACTGACACACTCCCGGGGACCCCCTGTAAATACTGAGACACTCCCAGGGACCCCCTGTAAATACAGACACACTCCCGGGGACTCCCTGTAAATACTGACACACTCCCAGGGACCCCCTGTAAATACTGAGACACTCCCAGGGACCCCCTGTAAATACTGACACCCTCCCGGGAACCCCCTGTAAATACTGACACACTCCCGACAAAGCTTGTAAATACTGAGACACTCCCGGGGACCCCCTGTAAATACTGACACACTCCCGGAGACCCCCTGTAAATACTGACACACTCCCGGGGACCCCTTGTAAATACTGACACACTCCAGGGTTCCCTGTAAATACTGACACACTCCCGGGGACCCCCTGTAAATACTGAGACACTCCCGGGGACCCCCTTTAAATACTGACACACTCCCGGGGAATCCTCTGTAAATACTGACACACTCCCGGGGACCCCCTGTAAATACAGTCACACTCCCGGGGACCCCCTGTAAATACTGAGACACTCCCGGGGACCCCCTGTAAATACTGACACACTCCCGGGGAATCCTCTGTAAATACTGACACACTCCCGGGGACCCCCTGTAAATACAGGCACACTTCCGGGGAATCTTCTGCAAATACTGAAATACTCCAGACGTTTATGTGGCCGCAGACGTGACTCCAGGATGGTATGTTGCCTTCCTGGTGCCAGGGTCAAGGATGTCACTGAGCGGCTGCAGGAAATTCTGAAGGGGGAGGGTGAACAGCCAGAGGCCGTGGTCCATATCTGTACCAATGACATAGGTAGAAAGAGGGACGAGGTCCTGCAAGCAGAATATAGGGAGCTAGGAAATAAATTAAAAAGCAGGACCTCAAAGGTAGTAATCTCAGGATTACTCCCAGTGCCACGTGCTAGCGAGAGCAGAGATAGGAGAATAGACCAGATGAATGCGTGGCTGGAGAGATGGTGTATGAGGGAGGGATTTAAGTTCCTGAGGCATTGGGACCGATTCTGGGGAAGGTGGGACCTGTACAAGCTGGACGGGTTACACCTCAACAGAGCCGGTATCAATATCCTCGCAGGGGGGTTTGCTAGTGCTGTTGGGAAGGATTTAAACTAATTTGTCAGGGGGCTGGGAACCTAAGTGTGGGCCCAGAACAGAGAGAAACAAAGCTGGAAGTGCAAGTTAGAAAAGTAGTCAGCAAAACTAGTAGGGAGCAGAAACAAAGGCCAACAGTAAAGAGGGTCAAAGTGCAGAAAAATATTAAACAGGCAAAGTTGAAGGCACTTTATCTAAATGCACATAGCATTTGCAACAAGGTGGATGAATTAATGGCAGTAATAGAAGTAAATGGGTATGATGTAATTGCCATTACAGAGACATGGTTGCAGGGTAACCAAAGCTGGGAACTGAATGTTCCAGGGTACTCAACATTTAGGAAGGTCAGACAAAAAGGAAAAGGAGGTGGCGTAGCACTGTTAATAAGGGATTAGATCGGTACAGTAGAGATAAAAGATCTTGGCTTGGCAGATCGTGATGTAGAACTGGAATCAGTTTGGGTGGAGCTAAGTAACAGCAAAGGGCGGAAAACATTGGTGGGAGTTGTGTATTGGCCACCAAACAGCAGTGGTAATGTAGGGCACAGTATCAATCAAGAGATTAGAAGTGCATGTAACAAGGGCAATACGGTAATCATGGGGGACTTTAATCTACATATTGACTGGGCAAATCAAATTACCACTAATGGTGTGGAGGACGAATTCTTGGAATGCATGCGAGATGGTTTCCTGGATCAGTATGTGGAGGAACCAACCAGGGAACAGGCTACTCTGGATCTGGTACTGTGTAATGAGAAAGGGCTAATCAATAATCTTGTGGTAAAGGGGCCTTCAGGGACAAGTGACCATAATATGATTGAATTTTATATTAAGTTTGAGAGCGATGTAGTCCAATCTGAAACTAAGGTCTTCAATCTAAACAGAGGAAACTACAAGGGTATGAGGGACAAGTTGGCCATGGTAGATTGGGAGACTACACTAAAAGGTATGAAGGTGGACATACAATGGCAAACATTCAAGGGAATAATGCATAATTTGCAACAAACATATATTCCTCTAGGGCATAAAAACCCAAAAGGAAAAGTGATCCAACCATGGCTAACAAAAGAAATTAAAGCTAGTATTAAGTCAAAGGAGGAAGCTTATAAAGTTGCCAGAAAAAGCGGTCAGCCTGAGGATTGGGATCTTTTTAGAAATCAGCAAAGGGGGACCAAGAAATTGATAAAGAAAGGGAAAATGGAATATGAGCACAAACTAATGAAAAATATAAAAATGGATTGTAAAAGCTTCTATAGGTATGTGAAAAGGAAAAGACTGGTGAAGGTAAATGTAGGTCCTTTACAGTCAGAGACGGGAGAATTTATAATGGGGAATGAGGAAATGGCTGAGAAATTAAATAAATACTTTGGGCTGGATTTTCATTGACCCGTGGAGGCGGGTTTGGAGGCGTGTGGGGGGTTAAAATTGCGAAAACTGGCGGGCGGGCACAAGTCTGCCTCCATCCCGCCTCCACGCAATTTTCATTAAATCGTGTCTGCTGGTCCCGACTCCGTCCGCCTTTAAGAGGCGGGATAGGTTGTTAAGGCCCTTAACAAGCACTAAATATAGAACTAGGGGACATAATCTTAGAATAAGGGGCTCCTCTTTCAAAACTGAGATGAGGAGAAACTTTTTCACTCAGAGGGTAGTGGGTCTGTGGAATTTGCTACCCCAGGAAGCTGTGGAAGCTACTTCATTAAATAAATTTAAAACAGAAATAGACCGTTTCCTAGAAGTAAAGGGTATCAGGGGTTACGGGGAGCGGGCTGGAAATTGGACATGAGTTTGAGTTCGGATCGGTCAAGGCCCTGTGGGTGGCGGAGCGGGCCCAGGGGCCGAGTGGCCTGGTCCTGCTCCTGCTTCTTGTGTTCTTTAGAGTTGAGGTTGGATCAGATCAGCCATGATCTCATTGAATGGCGGAGCAGGCTCGAGGGGCCGATTGGTCTACTCCTGTTCCTATTTCTTATGTTCTTATGTTCTTATAATGCCATTTTGAAAGGCCTTTGTGATTTTAACCCTTGTTCTACGTGAAGCACGCCTGTTCTGAACCACGATTGTGAAACCTGGCGGGAGCACATTTGGATATGGATAATTGATGCTGGCTGGCTGGCTGATATGTGGATGGATGTATATATGGATAGCTATGTGGAGGAGACATATCTGGGAGTGGTGGTGTAAAAATATCTGGGAGCAGACTTAGGACTGCTGCTGCTCATTTTGCAGGTCCTCTCACAGCAAAGGCCAGGCAGTGTTTGAAGACCTTCAATGCAGCAGCAATGATGACATCATCAGAGGCAACTTTCAGACTGAAAACACTAATGGGTTCATGGGTTCCCACATGCTGGAACTCAATTGCCCAATTAGGTGAAAATTGCATCAATCTCCCACATCCAATTGCAGTCGGGTGGATAACACGAAAAGTGGATAACACGACCCCAACCCGCCCCAGTATCAAAATCCAGCCCTTTGTTTCTGTCTTCACGGAGGAAGACACAAAAAACCTCCCAGAAATACGAGAAAACCAAGGGTGTGGTGAGAATGAGGAACTTAAAGAAATTATTATTCGTAAAAAAACAGTACTAGCAAAAAGTCGATAAATCTCAAGGACCGGATGACCTACATCCTAGGATTTTGAAAGAGGTGGCCATTAGGATAGTGGACGCATTGGTTGTCATCTTCCAAAATTCTATAGATTCTGGAACGGTTCCTGCAGATTGGAGAATGGCAAATGTAACCCCGCTATTTAAGAAAGGAGGGAGAGAGAAAACGGGGAACTATAGACCTGTTAGCCTCACATCTGTAGTTGGGAAAATACTGGAATCTATTATAAAGGATGCAATAACTGGGCACTTGGAAACTAATAGTAAGATTGGGCAGAGTCAACATGGATTTATGAAAGGGAAATCCTGTTTGACAAACCTATTGGCGTTCTTTGAGGATGTAACTAGTGGAGCAGACAAAGGGGAACCGGTAGATGTGGTGTATCTGGATTTTCAGAAGGCCTTCGATAAGGTCCCACACAAGAGGTTGGTGAACAAAATTAGGGCACATGGAATTGGGGGTAATATACTAGCATGGATTGAGTATTGGTTAACAGACAGAAAACAAAGAGTAGGGCTAAACGGGTCTTTTTCAGGATGGCAAGCTGTGAATAGTGGGGTACCGTAAGGATCGGTGCTTGGGCCCCAGCTATTCACAATCTATATCAATGATTTGGATGAGGGGACTAAATGTAACATTTCCAAATTTGCTGATGACACAAAGCTAGGTGGCAGTGTCAGTTGTGAAGAGGATGTGAAGAGGCTTCAAGGGGATCTCGACAGGCTCAGTGAGTGGGCGAGAACATGGAATATGGATTATAATGTGGATAAATGTGAAGTTATCCACTTTGGTAGAAAAAACAGAAAGGCAGAGTATTTCCTAAATGGTGAAAGATTGGGGAATGCAGATGCTCAAACGGACCTGGGTGTCCTTGTACATGAGTCACTGAAAGTGAATGTGCAGATGCAGCAAGCCATTAGGAAGGCAAATGGTATGCTGGCCTTCATTACAAGAGGATTTGAGTACAGGAGTAAAGAAGTCTTACTCCAATTATATAGGGCCTTGGTGAGACCACACCTGGAGTACTGTGTACAATTTTGGTCTCCTTACCTAAGGAAGGATATATTTGCCATAGAGGGAGTGCAATGAAGGTTCACAAGATTGATTCCTGGGATGGCGGGTCTGTCGTATGAGAAGAGATTGAGTAAACTAGACCTGTATTCTCTTGAATTCAGAAGAATGAGAGGGGATCTCATTGAAGCATGCAAAATTATTACAGGGCTTGATAGGATGGATGCTGGGAGAATGTTTCCCTTGTCTGGGGAGTCTAGAACCAGGGGCCACAGTGTCAGGATAAAGGGTAGGCCATTCAGGACTGAGATGAGAAGAAATTTCTTCACACAGAGGGTGGTGAATCTTTGGAATTCTCTACCCCAGAGGGCTGTGGAGGCTCAGTCATTGGGTATATTCAAAACAGAAGTCGATAGATTTCTGACTAGTAAGGGCATCAAGGGATATGGCGATAGGGCCGGTGAATGGAATTGAGGCAGAAGATCAGCCATGATCTCATTGAATGGTGGAGCAGGCGCGAAGGGCCGAATGGCCTACTCCTGCTCCTATTTCTTATGTTCTTATGTTCACTCCCGGGGACCCCCGTGTAAATACTGACACACTCCCGGGGACCCCGTGTAAATACTGACACACTCCCGGGGACCCTCTGTAAATACTGACGCACTCCCGGGGACCCCCTATAAATACTGACACACTCCTGGGGACCCCTGTAAATACTGACACACTCCCGGGGACCCCCTGTAAATACTGACACACTCCTGGGGACCCCCTGTAAATACTGACACACTCTACGGGAAATCCTCTGTAAATACTGACACACTCCCGGGGACCCCTTGTAAATACTGACACACTCCCGGGGACCCCCTGTAAATACTGACACACTCCCGGGGACCCCCTGTAAATACTGACACACTCCCGGGGACCCCCTGTGAATATTGACGCACTCCCGGGGACCCCTTGTAAATACTGACACACTCCCGGGGACACCCTGTAAATACTGACACACTCCCGGGGACCCCCTGTAAATACTGACACACTCCCGGGGACTCCCTGTAAATACTGACACACTCCCGGGGACCCCGTGTAAATACTGACACACTCCCGGGGACTCCATGTAAATACTGACACACTCCCGGGGACTCCATGTAAATACTGACACACTCCCGGGGTTCCCCTGTAAATACCGACACACACCGGGGACCCCCTATAAATACTAACACATTACTGGGGACTGCTAGCTTTCAAAAGGGTATCCACTTCCCAAAGGAAAATAGTGTGATCTTTGCAGAAATGTTTTTGTTATAAGTTTATAACAACAGAAACAATGTGCTAATGAGTCAAATAGTACAGAAATCTGGTGATGGCAGGCTGGTGTTGCAAAGGGCTCGGATCCTGTCCCAGTATTAAAACCGATCGGGTAACAGCAGTAGCTATTGTAAAGTGATCTCGAGTCACAAAATGAGCAGAGACACGTTAAACTACTGTGCATGTCCACTGTCTTTGTACTGTCGAATACACCTTTAATGTGCTGTGTGATCATATATGTGAATGATGAAAGGTGTCTTGACAAAGAGAGAAGACGCACAACACCAGGTTATAGTCCAACAGTTTTATTTGAAATCACAAGCTTTCGGAGCGCTGCTCCTTCGTCAGGTGAAGTAAAGGAATACAAATCGACAAAGCATATATAGATAGAGAACAATGCATGCGTAGCGTACAATGGCAGACGACTACATTTAATCCTCCTGACTGCCTTTTGTCACACATTTAGTCCCCTCATCCAAATCATTGATATAGATTGTGAATAGCTGGGGCCCAAGCACCGATCCTTGCGGTACCCCACTAGTCACAGCTTGCCATCCTGAAAAAGCCCCGTTTATCCCTGCTCTTTGTTTTCTGTCTGTTAACCAATACTCAGTCCATGCTAGTATATTACCCCCAATTCCATGTACCCTAATTTTGTTCACCAACCTCTTGTGTGGGACCTTATCGAAGGCCTTCTGAAAATCCATATACACCACATCTACCGGTTCCCCTTTGTCTACTCCACTAGTTACATCCTCAAAGAACTCCAAAAGGCAGTCAGGAGGATTAAATATAGTCGTCTGCCATTGTACGCTTCACAAGCATTGTTCTCTGTCTATATATGCTTTGTCGATTTGTATTCCTTTACTTCACCTGACGAAGGAGCAGCGCTCTGAAAGCTTGTGATTTCAAATAAAACTGTTGGACTATAACCTGGTGTTGTGCGACTTCTCACTTTTGTCCACCCCAGTCCAACACCGGCATCTCCGCATCATTGACAAAGAGAGTGTGCGAGCACTGAGATGAACAGTGGGACTCCTGTTAATCACTGGCCGGATAAAGAGATGGGGATATGGGAGAGAAGGGGGGAGAAAAGGAGCGTGTGAAAGTATGTGTGTGTGTGTGAGGGAGGGAGGGTGAGATATATATGAGAGAGAGAGAGAGATAGAAAGAGAGTATGTGTGTGTGAGCGAGAGTGTGAGAGAAATAGTATGCATGTGTGAGTGAGAGATAGAGTCATAGGGCTGGATTTTGATACTGGGGTGGGTTGGGGTCGTGTCATCCGCATTTCGTGTTATCCACCCGACTGCAATTGGATGTGGGAGATTGATGCAATTTTCACCTAATTGGGCAATTGAGTTCCAGCATGTGGGAACCCATGAACCAATTAGTGGTTTCAGTCTGAAAGTCGCCTCTGATGATGTCATCATTGCTGCTGCATTGAAGGTCTTCAGAGACTGCCTGGCCTTTGCTGTGAGTGGACCTGGATGCAAAATGAGCAGCAGCTTAGCGAGAGAGAGAGAGAGAGAGGATTTTTTTTGCATCCAGGTCCTCTCACAGCAAAGGCCAGGCAGTCTTTGAAGACATTCAGTGCAACAGCATCAGAGGCAACTTTCAGACCTAATACTACTACTACCTTCAGCACATCCATTGTAATAGTGGACCTGCAGCTGATAGTCAGCTATCCACTTGTGCTCCCGCCAGGTTTCACTGGCGTGTTTCACATCAGGCGTGCTTCACGTTGGAAAAGGGTTAAACTAGCTAAAACGTTTCAAAATGGCATTACAGAGCCAATTTAGGGCTTGTTAAGGGCTGTAATGGCCTCTCCCGCCTCTTGGAGGCGGGACGGAGTCGGGAACACCGCACACGATTTTATCAAAATTGCGTGGAGGCGGAATGGAGATGGGATCAGGTCCGCCCGCCACTTTTCGCAATTTTAACCCCCCACACGCCTCCAAACCCGCCTCCACGGCACTATGAAAATCCAACCCATAGAGTTATACAGCACAGAAAGAGGCCCTTCGGCCCATCATGTCCGTGCCGGCCATCAAGCCCTGTCTATTCTAACCCCATTTTCCAGCACTTGGTCCATAGCCTTGTATGCTATGGCATTTGAAGTGCTCATCTAAATGCTTCTTGAATGTTGTGAGGGTTCCTGCCTCTACCACCCTTTCAGGCAGTGAGTTCCAGGTTCCAACCACCCTCTGGATGAAAAAGTTTTTCCTCAAATCCCCTCTAAACCTCCTGCCCCTTACCTTGAAACTATGCCCCCTGGTTATTGACCCCGCTACTAAGGGGAAAAGTTCCTTTCTATCCACCCTATCTATGCCCCTCATAATTTTGTACACCTCAATCAGGTCCCCCCTCAGCCCCCCTCTGTCTCGCCTGAAGATTTTATACTCCGGAATATTGAGCTGCCAGTCCTGCCCCTCCCTCAACCATGTCTCTGTGATAGCAACAATATCATACTCCCATGTGTTCATCAACACCTTCAATTCATCAGCCTTACTCGCAAGACTCCTTGCATTAAAATAAATGCCATCCAGCCTTGCCATACTCCCTTGTGCCATTACATATTTG
Source organism: Squalus acanthias (assembly GCA_030390025.1). Classification (NCBI taxonomy): domain Eukaryota; kingdom Metazoa; phylum Chordata; class Chondrichthyes; order Squaliformes; family Squalidae; genus Squalus; species Squalus acanthias. The sequence goes on from JASTWF010000951.1 coordinate 150,323, forward strand.
CTTTGCCTTCCAGGCTGACTTGTTTTTTCCTCTATATTTGGCTGTGAATCAGTAGAGAGAGTGAGAGACAGAGAGAGATTGTGTGAAATTGAGTGTGACAGAGAGTGTGAAAGAATGAGCAAAAGTGAAATTGAAAAGCAGGCACAAAATGAGTGCGAGAGAAAGAGTGTGACAGACTGAGAAAGTGGGTTAAATACAGAGAGAATGTGTCAGGGAGAGATAGGAAGAAAAAAGTGAGAGAGAGTTTGTGTGTGAGAGTGCATATGAGTGTGTGTGAGAAAAAAACTGAGCAGGTGTGTGAGAGAAGGTGCCTATGAGAAAAGGAGTGTGTGAGAGAGAGATGGATTTTTGCAGAGAGAGTGTGTGAGAGAAATAGAGTGTGTGAGAGAGAGTGCATGAGAGAGAGTGTGAGAGAGTGTTTGTGAGAGTGTGAGAGTGTGTGAGAGAGAGTGTGTGAGAATGTGAGAGTGTG